>VXAX01007196.1:118569-217689 GCA_013399835.1 Leptocoma aspasia
GGATGGCAGCTCCCAGGTGGGATGGCAGCTCTCAGGGGAGATGGCAGCTCCCAGGTGGATGGCAGCTCCAGGTGGATGGCAGCTCCCAGGTGGGATGGCAGCTCCCAGGTGGGATGGCAGCTCCCAGCTGGATGGCAGCTCCCAAGTGACAGCACTGGGGTTCCTGGGAATGGGCACCTGGGCTGGTGTCAGGTCGTGCTGCCAGAGCCTGGTGCCTGCTGGGCGTGGGCAGACCTGCAGAGCTCACTGATCTCCCTTGGTGGGAGAGGATGGAAAACCTGTGGATATGCTCCCTTACACCTGACAAGAAGTTCCCAGCACCCAGCGAATTCCCAGCTGGGCTGAGAGGGCTTTTGTGCCCAGTGTGTCCCTTTTCCCCTGAGTGGAGCTCCTGCCTGCAGGCAGCTCAGGGGCTGTGCTGCCCAGGAGGAGCAGACATGCTGAATAAAGGGGCTCCTCTGCCAGGGGACAGGGAGCTGCCCAGGGCTGCTCTGTCACTCAGCTGTCAGGCATCCTGGCATTTTCCTGATGAACTAGGCTCTGTAGTTGCTTTGTGGCTTGGCTGAAAAGGAAATTTTTCTTCTTTACCAGATTCCCCAGTGCTACCCCTATAGTACATGATTTTACCAAGATAATTTTTTAATACTTTGAAAATGTAATAAACATCATTGAATGAAAAGAGAAACCATAAACACTTAGAGTTTTATCATGTGCTTTTTCTTTGGTACAAGACTGTGATAAAGCTGCATTCTTGATACATCCCCAGTGTCTGCTTAATAAGGTT
The DNA here is from genome assembly GCA_013399835.1 of Leptocoma aspasia. Lineage (NCBI taxonomy): Eukaryota > Metazoa > Chordata > Aves > Passeriformes > Nectariniidae > Leptocoma > Leptocoma aspasia. The sequence continues at coordinate 119,354 of VXAX01007196.1, forward strand.
TTCTAATTTTATATGCTTTCTGGTTCTGTGTGCTTTTCCTTCAGAGGCTGTGGGTTGGTTTTTTGCAGGGTACTTGTGCATGTGTTTTATGGTTTTATAGGCATTTATTATGTTTAGTGAGCAAGCACTAATATTTTTTGTGTGTGTGGTGTAAGTTACAGGCACTTATGCCTTAAGAATACTGCTTTTCTGTAAAGAGAAGTGAGTACTGTAGTCATCAGTGTTTCTTTGCTCTTCTCAGTGTGTTTATATGTATCACTAGTTCTGATTGTTATTATGATCTTTCTTCTTTCTGAAACTGATTTGCCGTCTGAATCTTGCTGTTCTGAGAGCATTGATAACTAATGGAAATCAGTCTTCTGGTCTTTAATTTCTGGACCCTGTTACAAGTTGGTGTTAGGGTATGAGATGACATTCCCTTTATTTTTGCATTGATGAGCATTCACAAAGTGGAGGTGACAAAGTTAAGGCCATACATTCCTGCGTTCAGCAAAAAGTCCTCATTGGCTTTCCACAAAACATCAAACTTCCTTATTTTGAGCCAGCTTGGAAGTGAATTACCTAAAAGGCACCAAGGCTTCAAAAGTATATTTTTTAAGAGGTGGCTACCGATGGCAGAAAGTTGCAGAGAAAATGAGTGGAACAAAAGGTTAGTTCTGATTCGATGGACATGGCTGGCATTGCAAGCAGCCTCACCTCCCACCCCGCATAGCAATGAGCAGGGAGCTTGGTGAGAAAGTTCCAACTGCAGCAGATTATCCCTTCACAAATAAATTCTTTTAGCAGGCCCCTGTTGAAAAGGGTAAGATTATACCTCTGAGGAGAAGTACCTCTCTGAAGAAGTGCTTACGCCACTTACAGCTTTTGGAAACTCTTGAATCTTTTTGAGTAAAAGTAACAAACTTTTCTTCCTTTAATAAGATACACATTTTCTGTCAAGAGCAGGCCTATTAACTGTGAATTACTTTGGGACCTAATACTCTTTGGAAGAAAAAAAACCTGAGATTTGCATAGCAAAATATTCTCTTTTTATTGCTGTGCTTTTTTAGTGCCTGAAAGTTTCTTCAGCTTCCAAGCCACAGCCCATTTTTATATTTCAGCTCATTTGCTTGTTATGAGTGTGCACTTGGCATTCTTTTGACACAAAGCACTGAGTTACAGTGCCATCCACGTTCAAAATTATGGACTGGGAGTGTCCAAATACAGATTGTCACAGTAACTGGTTCACTACTCCGGTGTAGATACAGAAGCTCTCTAAATATACTGAACATAGGCAAGATCATATTCATAGAGATTATTAAAAGTGGAGATGTAAAAAATTTGATTAAATGAAAGTATTTTGATCTGTTTCAAACACATCATCTAAAGAAAGCAGTAGGGTTTAAGTATGGCGGTGGTGATGATATGCCCAAAGTGTATGTATTGAATTTAAGTACAAATTTGGAAATTCATGTAATGTTATTTACAACTGTTAAACTTAAATTAGGTCCCAGTTGTGCTCCAGGTAATGAATCAAGAGTGAAATATGATGAACCCCAGTGGTAGGAGCCATGGTGAATGTGTTTTCTGGGTTATTTTGGTGATGTGACATCAAACATAAATATTTAACTGATCATTTTGATGTTTGTGACTTTTCTAAATTTACTTGTGCAAAACAGATGTTATGTCCATTTACTTGAGGCAATTGAACTTTTTTGAACACGAAGATGTTTTAAGAGAAAACAAGCTATTCTTATATTTAAAAATCAGAACTAGGACTTTTAATTTTCTGCCATTTTTCATCTCTTTTTGTCAAGAAAAACATAAAAATGTTTCTGATAAAACATGCTGACATGGTTGGTGTTGTCCTGTTGCACATTTTTTGTAAAAATGTGGAAATGTAAATTGGAAATTGTCTTGCTGCTTTAATAAAATTTGCAGCCTTTTGATTCCAATGTCAGTTTCTTGACAACCTTGACATTATTTAGGCTCTGTTTAGTAAATAGATACTGATACCGACATGTGGGTAAAACATCCATAATAAGCTATGAGAAAACATGGAAAAATGACAAAGCAAGTAGGATTTTCTGTGACAGTTCCCCTGAGCTGTGTGATCTCCATGTGCTTGCAAGGGTTGGACGAGGAGCTCGTGTGTGTCAGAAGCTGCTGCCATCGTTGGGACTGAGCTCTGGAGCTTTGCTCACGAGGGTTTTGCTGGGTGTGGTGAAAGCAGGGCTGTCCTGCACTTCTGAAAAAACTGCATCTTCTTGTGGGTTGCAGGGAGGGAATATTTTGACCACCATGTAAGAGCCTGGGTGCTGCTAAATATTCCTTACCAAGCTCCTGCTTCTAAAAACATCACTCCAGCCTTCCAGTTCCCACTTCTTTGTGTTTCCTTGTGAAAGGACAGTGGAGCAGGAACACAGAACATAATGGTTTGAGGTTTGATTAGAGGGATGGAGCAGCTCTCCTGTGAGGAAAGGCTGAGAGAATTGGGATTGTTCAGCCTGGAGAAGAGAAGGGATCAGGGTGACCTCACTGTGGCTTTCCAGTGCCTGAAGGAGCCTGCAGGAAAGGTGGAGAGGGACTTGTTACAAGAGCCTGGAGGGACAGGACGAGGAAAAATGGCTTCAAACTGACAGAGAGTAAGTTTCCATTAGGAATTAGGAAAATTCCTTCCCTGTGAGGGTGGTGAGGCCCTGGCTGCCCAGAGAAGCTGTGGATGCCCCATCCCTGGAAGTGTCCCAGGGCAGGCTGGATGGGGCTTGGAGCAACCTGGGATAGTGCAAAGTGTCCCTGCTCATGGCAGGGGGTGGAACGAGATAATCTTTAAGGTCTCTTCCAACCCAAAGCATTCATGGGTTTGTGACACTTGCAGAGCTGGGCCTTGTGACAGGCAGAGGCCAGCGGGTCCTTCAGTAAGTCAGGGTGTCAGGGAAGGCTGAGGAGTGGAATTCATGCTTAAGGGGTAGAACAGAATAATCTGAAATCCTGGAGTTGTATCAATGCCAGCTCCTGTAGCCAGATCAGGTGAAGACACTTGGGGTTGTGAGGAGGCAGGCAGCTGTTGGAGCTGCAGGATTCACTCCTGAGGATTCTGAGCAAATAAAGCTCCATTTCTTCTCTTGTCCTCTGTGTGCCATGGCTGTCATGGACAACTTTGTGCACAGCTGGGTTACCCAAAACCCTTGAGAATAACTCCTGCAAAAAGCAATGAAAGCTTATCTTTGTGCTGGGGGGCATTTTCAAGACTGTAGCATGTGGACTGTGTTGGGGTTTGGTTTTGATTTTTTTCACCAGAATTCTTTTCCTACTGTCTCCATTTGATGGCATTTCAGATTTATGGATAGATTCTAAAAATTATCTTCTGCCTTATTTTGGCAGTGGTTCTGGGCCTTCAGATTTTAGGCTAAAGAAAACATCTGGCTTTCACTCTAAAGTGTTTTCTGAGACATGCACATGCTACAAGGAGATTAAAACAAAGTGAGAAAGGTTTTTATAGGAATGGCTTCTTTAGGATATGGGTTATTTTTTAAGATACCCAGGTTTTAAAGGTAAATGCATATGGGATAGAAAACTGCTTTTTGACTACAGTGAAATTAATTTTTCCAATTTTTGCTGTCATTCCTACCAAGTGCAAAGGAAACAATGCATACATATGATTTATAGTTTTATCAACAAAACCATGGGAAGTCTGAAAGTTGTTCAATTCACAGTGCTGCAGAATGCTCTGTGTTTTGTATCTCTTTTGAATTTCCATGGAATCTTGTCAATTTGGGAATAGGGAGTCAGATTTCCAAATAAATGGTATTTCAAAGTTTATTTGATTAGGGCATTTCCACTGTGCCATGGATATCTTTTGTTGTGTAAATCGGTCACAAGTGGAAGTGAATTCTATACATCTTGTTAATTTTGCCCTCTGGCTTGCTGTGCTGGAATAAGTCTTTTTCATATGTTTATTAATAGAAATAATTTCTTCTCCCATGTCTCTTTGTTCTGTATTGTTCCCCTGTTTCTTAAAGAGGAAAAGAAAATTAATCTAACAAATCTTTTTCATACAGGAAAATTTCACTTAGGAATCCATCTTGCTTTGTTCTTCAGATTAACTCTTAAGGAAATTAATTAGCTATCTTTTTTCCATCTGATTATTTGAATTTGAGGGTTGCCATCAGAGCAGTAGGGGGAACTTCATGAACTTTAACAGTGCCTGTATTTCTCTTAGGCCCTGTTGCACATAGAATTGCAGCTACCAGAGTGAATAAACTTATTTGGTGGTGTAATCCTTCACCAATGGAAATAACAGTGGTTCTGAGTCATCAGGCAAACATCTATAAAATTAGATTGGCTTAACTGGATGCCAGCAGTAGCTACTGTACTGTGTTTCATACTGGAGTTGAATATACAGAATGCCAGTGAAGTTTTAAAATCTAAAAGAAAATAGCCAAAAAGCAGCACATGTTCAGATGAGGAATTTGGTCATGCATGTTTTCCAGCAGCTGTTTTTATTTTAGGTTTAATTTAAAATACATTCAGCTTAATTCCATGTTCAGAATCATCAAAGCCTACCAAAAATCCTCAGATTTTGTTTCACAGAGATCATTATCAAGTTCTGAGCAATTGTATGTTTATTACTTTCATATTTTGCATTTCTGGGGTTTCATGTACTACCCAAGGGCATGGTCTAAGTCAAAGAATAACAGGAATCAGCATGCTTTTCATTTACCCTTTTTCATTATTACAGGCATTCTATATTAAGACCTGTTTTAGTAACAAGCCAGTTTTACTTTTTAACCTCCCATGTGTTTTATTAGGTTGCTGGGATTTTAATTTTTTATTTTTTAATGGTTATGAAAAGAAAGGGAGTTCGGTCTTGATTCCCATTCATGATATTGCAGACAGACAACTTTATATAAAGGTAACAAAAAATGTCTGCTATGAGGACTGCCCTTCATCCCAAATTACATTTCTTATATTAAGTAATCTCAACCCAAGACATCTGAGATTTGGGCTCCAGGAGACACTGAAACATCTGGAATTCAGGAGGGAGTTTTCTCTCCCTTGTTCAGTTCTCTTTCTCTGTCTCATTATGGTGACAAGTTTTGTCATGTCTGGTCTTACCAATCAGAAAAAAGTGGGACTAACAATTTTTAACAGCTTTTGCTTAGGGAAACAAATATCAGGCTGCTGTTTGCTGGTGTTTGATTAACTGTGGCTGAAGGGTTTGAGTCAGCTGCTTGCTGTAGTCTAGTTATTATTCTGTTTATCCTGGATGCATATTGAATAGTGAAAGTGGTTGTGCTTACAGGACACTCAAGATGCTTTCAGCAGATTTTAATAACCAGTTCCAATTAGCACAAAACCAGGCCAAATTGGGCCCCAAGTGTACAATATTTTACAAGTAAGTGTCTTGCCTATATCTAATCACGTTGCCTTGCAAAAGTCTAAAATTGAAAATGAAATTGTAACTATAGATTATGTGGTAATTGACTGACCCCAGGAATATATGTATATATTCCCCAGCTTTAATTCTTTTTCTGCAATCAGATGATGATTTTTGTTCTCACTGGTCTACCATGCTCTTGCTTCAAGAACTTGCTCCTAAACAAGACCTTCGGTTCTGTCCCAGTAGCTGCTGAAAATTTAGCATTTGACTGATTTCTTGGCAACATTTGGGAGGCTGTACCCCAGGATCTGCAAGATCAAAACCTTGATGGATACTTTGAAGGAATTTTTATAGTCATCCTACTTAAATGAGGAGGTCAGAGGATGAAAGCTGAGTGAGCTGTGAGCACCAGACTATGAGGATGGAGTAGCTGCTCTGCTGGTTTGCAATAATCATCTGCAAATGACCATTTAGTTGGAGAGGCCACTGGGGATGCTGTAAAGAAGGCAATGATGGGCTCTCCAAAGCTGTCAGTTCATAGGGAAGTTACTTAAGGAGCTGGAATTGCTGTGGGAGCTGTGAGAGCTGGGTGGGGGCAGCATGGGAGCGTTGTGCCTGGCTGAGGGCACAGGGCTGTGTGTCCTGCAGCTCTCTGTCCCTGCTGCCTCCCCACCCCAGTGCAGCTCACTGCCTGCAGGGAAATGCCCTTCCAACCAAGCCACCTCAACGCTACATTACTTTTCCTCTTCTTTTGTCTTACATCCTTGTGGGACAGCTTTTTGAGGGCAGTGTCTCTTGGCACGTGTGTTGAAAGGACCAGCACTCAATTTAGCTTCAGTTTGAGCCAGTAGTGCTCAAGAGGCTAGAGAAGAAGGGAAATTAAACTCTCTTCTTCTGCACTGAAGGAAGTAAAGAAATAGAGGTTATTAATGAAAAATCTGGTCCATGTTTTGAAAAGCAGATGAGCGCAGACCGCATAGCTGAAATCAACCGCTTCCAGTTTCTGTTTTGAGCAAGTGCAACAGTGAATGAAACAAGTTTGCATATTCAGGGCAGTTTAATTACAGCCCAAACAATGAGTTGGGTTGCAGTGGTGGCTGCCAAGTGCTGTTGCTATGCTGGGCTGCTGGGTGGTCTTGGACATGAAGTGGAAGCATCCTGCCTGGATTGTCTGGACATTCAGGTCTGCAGGGCAGCCTTGGACCCAGTGGGATGTTTGTGAGACCATGCTCTTGAGATTTGCAGCCCAAATCCACAAGTTAGAGACAGGCAAGTATCTAAACATGCAGGCAGCTTGCCAGAGCTGTGGAACCCAGAATGTGCTTTAATTGTCGAAGAAGTAAATTGGCTGTCAAGAGTTGGTCAGTTCCAAGCCTGGCTTCGTGGTTTCTTCTCAGATTTGTTAATCTCCCTGCCTTAGCATCCTTGTGTGAGAAATGGGGATAAAAATATAAAGTTACTGCCTGCCTTGAGGTGAGGGCTGTAAGTTGGGAAGGATGCAGTGTTGATAAATGCTGCTCAAGACTGGAAGTGAGCAGAGTACTTCCCAGAAGTGTAGTGGTCTCATGGAGCATGTAATTGTCCTAGGAATGCTGCACTGTGGTGTTTGCTAGGCAGACAGGTTTTGGCAGGGAACTTGCACTGTGCTTTTAGGTAGTGTTTGTTTATTTTTTTCAATTATTGTTCATGAGTTGTCTGAATTTAGCTAAGTTACTTTCCCTCCTGCAACTCAGATTTTTCTTCTCTTTGGAAGTGCTTAGAAGAGGTGTTGAACAATAGCAATTTGACTACACCAAATTCCCATCGGTTTTGGGAGTTCTCTTGCCTCCAGTTTTTATTTGGTATGCAGTGGCTTAAACACTCAGTGTGCTGTAAGGAAGGGAAGCCCTGTGTGCCTTCCAGAGGTAGCAAACAAAAGCACTGAATCTCAATCTTCCATTGTTGATTTCAACAGGGGTGAGGTGAATCTTTAGTAAAATAAACAAGGGAGAAAATGTAGAAGTTTGTAGATGCTGATGTACCTTTTGTTGTCTTCTGCTTTGGGTACTTGCTGGGTTTGGGTCCCTTCCTGAGATTTCTTGTGCTGCAGTTAAGGATCCACATGTCCAGCAGGAACATCCAGATTTTAAATTCCCTGCTCTTAAATGTCTTTTGGAATGTCATCTAGTCCAACCCCCCTGCTCAAGCAGGGTTGTGCAGTGCTCAGAACTGGGCACAGTGTTCTGGGGTGGCCCTGCCAGTGCTGAAGAGAAGGGAAGATCATCACTTTTAAAATGCTCTGGGCTACCATTAGCCTTCACCTGTAGGGCTGGCTCAGTTAAAGTTTTCTGATCCCCAGTCCAATGCCCTTTTGGGACATCTTTTCCATGCAAATTCAGGTTCTGTGCTGAGAATCCAGATTTTCTGTCAGTTTTTTGCCTGCATTCAGTGGGCTGTGAAGTTCCACAAATGTTCACCGTGCTGCTTTTGATGTGATCTGATGCCTAATGTGCTGCTTTACTGCATGGTTGATAAAGCATGATTGATTCTTGACAACGTTGCTGGCATTAATTCTGCCTGTAGTCAGAGCTGGTAACTCTTTTTCAGTCAGTTACTGGCAAAAGGTTTTTCTGAAATGATGCAATTACAGTTATTGGAGTGACTGTAACTCACTGTTGACTCCACTCCATGTCCCCTCTTGAATTTGTCTCTCTTTAAGAAAGACATAACATTGTAAAAGGAGACTTATTTTGGATTATGATGTGTTTTTAAAAGTAAAAATGTGAAGTTTTCACTATGTTCCAGCTCAAAAATATACTGTCTGATTTCCTTCATGTTCCTGGAGATTGTATAGAAAGTCTGGGGAATCTCAAGTTGAAAGAAAGGCTGGTTTTTGTTTGCTCTTGTTGCAGAACTTCATCAGAAATGGGTCAGAGAGATACATTAATGCATCTCACAAATTTCAATGCAACATCAGCGAGGAAATAATTCCTAGGCTTGTGAATAATGACAAAACTCCTTGGCTTTATCTAAAAATATATAAAATGGTTTGAAGTAAATCCTTGTGTTGATGTTGTTTTAAGAAAGCATGGATCGCAAATAAAGTTTAGAATTAAAAAGGCCTGACAACCATAAATGAGGAGTCGTGGTGTTGGATGCTGTTCTAAGCATCTTTATCCCTTGTTTTCAGGCTGGTCCTGTGCTCCAGCACAGATCTGGCCTAGTGGGACCATTCCTGCACCTGAGCACAGCCAGAATGAATTCTGCAGAGCAAGCAGTCTCAGAGTTTTCTTGGGGCTGTGATTTCTTTATTTAACAAGTGGCTTATAAGTTCAAAAGAAGATACCCTTACTAGTAAGTAAGTAGTCTTGCTAGAAAGATCTCTGTTCTGATGTTCAAAGGTGCAGTCTTAAAGGTCTGATCTGAGCTTTGGACTTAAACTTACAGATTTGGTATCTCCACAGGTTTCAGCTGCAGAAATGCTCAGCCAGTGAAATGACATGACTGCTTTCATAGTCCCAATAGATCCACATTTTATTTAATCACTGCAGTGAATGCTCAAAGCATCCATCTTTTCCCCACGTGTACAAGGGGAGTCTGCCTGCCACACATGTTTAGAAATCAAAATCCTGGTGATGCAGGTGAGGCCCAGGTGTGATAATTCAGGCCCCCAGGGGAGGCTGCAGGTTTTCCCTTGTCCCTCCAGCCCTCTTTGCTGGAACCTACCTGAGGTCCTGAGGCAAAGGAGCACAAAAGTGGCTGTTTTGGTACCCACTATAAGCAAAACATCTCTGCTGCATTAGGAGTGATTTCCTTGGGAGACAGGAGAGAAGTCTGAGAATTTGCTGATAAATGTGATGTACTGGTCCCAGTGTGAAAAAATGTCTTCTAAATACTGTTATAAAAGGGTGGCTGCTGCTGCCCTGGTAATTGTGCTGCCTACTATTGCTACAGGTCTGGAGAGTTATTCAAGTCTTCAGAGTCATCTAAAGTCACTTATTTGTGTTCAGGAAAAAAGGCATGAGAGGATATGTTTATTTTGACAGCAACTGTCAGCAAATTGTAATTGAAATGATACATGTCATGAAAAAAGAATTGAATGTGTTTATCAGTCTTTTCTAATTATTATATTAGTTAAATGCAAAATTGAAGGTTATTCTTTCTCTGAAGGTGTTGACATTATTATTGACATGTTGATTTAATGATTGCATAAACTTACAGAATTATTTTGTCTAATAGGACAATGTGAAAGTATATAATGGCCTTCTGACTTCCTGCATATTTTTGCTAGGTAACTTTCATGATGTTGTTTGGGGAAAACTCAGGCATTTTGCCTATCCAGTGAAATGCTTACAGTAATGATGAACAGAAAAAAAAATAATCATAGAAGGATTTAAAATTTCTGCTGGAAATTGAGGTTTCTTTCTGCTCTTGATTGCTATTTTGGCAAATGCTTTCAGGGTTGATTTATAAGTGCTCTTATAAATACATGGGAAAGGCATGACTTCATGTATGTTAAAATCTGGTTTACATTTGCACCATCAGCCATGCCTAAGAGGAATACTCTCATCCCTTTTTCATGCATAGGTATATATGTAATAACAAATATTTGTTATATGTATAACACATTTAATTATCCCCTGAACATACTCAGATGTCAGTTTAAAATAGCAGAAGCAGTTTATCTCAAGAGATTTGAAGTAAACTCTTTCACTTAGAGAATGTTTCCCCCATTTATTTTCCTGAAACTTGGTTCTTAGGACATCTCTGCCTGCAGAGAACGGGGAGATTTTGGCCAGGAGCTGTCAGACCTGTGAGCCTGGCATCTATTTTTGCTCTGTGTTGCTGTTTCTTGCTTTCTTTTGGATATCCTGTATAATTCCAGCCACATGACAACTGCTAAGAAGCAGTTCTGCTCGTATTATATAAAGCCTTGAGACAAAACACTTCCCTGGAAGCTGTCTGTTGTACCAAAAATCCTGTTAGGATGTTTGTTTTGTATGTCTGGGCTTGTGCCTGAATACCTGAGTGGTGTTGCCACCTACAGAAGTGTGTTAACCTTAAGATGAAGCTGAATTGCACCTTCAGAGAACTATGTGACTGAGTTATGCACGGATCAAATCTGGCTCAGGTTCCTCATAATTCCCTGCAAATTGTTATTTGTTCATAAATGAAAAAGGAGCGTCAGTCAACTCAGCCAGTTATTTGAAATGGTCATTGCTGCAGTTCTGATGTAATTGCCATTGCAATAAGTCTGTATAGAGGAACATGAGACTCCAGGTGGCTCAGACTAATGATCTGTCCTACCCAGTTGTCCTTGGCAATACCAAAAGAAGATGCCAAAAGAGGGAGAAACACTCCCCCTTTCAGTAACCTTCCCTTCCCGTTGATCCCTTATGTCCCTGGGCCATCCTGTGAATTCTGCTGGAACAAAGGGGACTGCCTGTCCTGGGGTGGGGATCAAAGTGGCTGCATTTAGTGAAAAGGGTGCTGGAAAGAGATCTTGTCTTGGGGAGCTCTTGGCCATCATCAACAGGTCAGGTGTGCCTCAACATGGCTAAAACTAACTTGAGAAAAAACGGCTCATCTATAGGGACTAGAAGGGTGACACACTCATTTTTAACTAAAGATGAGTAGGGAGGTACCTGATTCTAAGGAAAGAGGGGAATTTTTGGAATTGCCTGAACCATGGGTGTGATCCATCCTGCCTGTCAGCCCTGTCCTGCAGCTCTAACTGGGCCAGCTCAAACTGAGCCTGAGTAGCCCAGCTGGACCCTCACACGGCCATGGGGCTGCTGTGGCTCCCAGGGGACCAAGGAATGTCCCCAGTGGAGGTGCTGGCCCAGCCCTGGTGTGGGTCACCCTGTGCACCACTGGGGCAGCCCTGAAAGGATTTCCTCATTTTATACCTGTGTGTGTGTGTTGGTGCAATTTCTCTTTACTACTTTTTGTACTTGGTTATTGAATCTTTGAAAGGCAAACTGGGAAGGGTTTTTCTTTGTTGTGTTTTAAGCTTGCAGTGGTAAAAGGAATTCCAGGAATATTTGGATAATTGCTTTCCCTTAAGAATGGGTATAAATAGTAAACACAGTCACAGGCAATACCATTTTGATATACTGCAATTAATTTGAAAAGTGATTAAAGGGAAATTTGAATAAAATCTTTTAATTGATTTTGTTATGTTACCTTTAAAGTCATCTAATTTTTCTGAGAGCTCTTAAAGCACCTCACTTGGATTGGCTCCCAATGGAATTTTCTTTTCATGCTAGCTTATTGTAATTAATTATAAAATTGAGCTTAACCTTTGTAGGTTGTCAATATCTAAAGACAAATGTCACGAGTAACAAAGGCCAGGGAAGATTAGTTCTGAACCTAGGGGGGATTGTGGAGGAGAAGGGGAGATATAATTTGACCTCTCAGGTGCTGCTGGTATTTTGTTTTGGCTTTATGAATAATAACCACTTCTCTTTTCGGCTGGGTAAATATATATACAGTTAGACCCAAAATGTTTTGAAAAAATCCTAACAAAATAGACAGAGTTACTGACTTATGCGTGCTTAAAAGATTGTAGCTGTTGAGATGCACTGTGGATAGTTTGATACACTGACCAAAAAAGTGCAATTTTAAAAGCCAGTGAGGGCAGAAGATAACAGTGCTGTAATTCATGGTAAAGGTTTGTTAGATACAAACTGTGTAGAATTCTTGAAATGCCTGGTGGTCATGTAAAGTATTTCTTTATTTAACATTTTTTGCAGGAATTCTTGCCTGTTCTCCCTGTGAAGAAGGGCTCTGTGTGTGAATTCAGTTGCAGCTTTGTGGCATGCCCAGGACAGGTTATCTCACCACTCATCCTTAATGGTGTTATAGAACAACTCTCCACATCTTCATCATTTGTACTTTTATCTGGGGTAGAATTTGATTCATTTGAAGAACTGCTGCAGAATTTGTCCACTCCCTGTGCCCAGCGTTGGTACCTGAAAAGATCTCTTCTGCCACAGACAGAACACACAGAACCTTATTTTTTATGGATTTAAGTTCTGTGGCTGAATTCTTTGATGTCTAAGTGTGAAGTCTGAGGGAAGATTTTTCTGCCCCTGATGAATTCATAATGCTATTCTCCTTGGAGGAATCTCTACTATCTAGTAAGGGTCAACTTCTCTAAGTGCCAGATTTCAGAAGATTTGTACGAAATTAATTTAAATTGAACTATTCAGTAGATTGAAGGTGAGAGAGAAGAAAATGCTTCCCTCCCAAGTGAAAGCCAACATATTCCTGTAGGAAAATGAACTAATAATTCCTTAGTTTGTTTATGTATTGCTGAACTCTGCTACCAGCAAAATGCTCGTAATAGGAAACATATTCCATAAGGGAGAGAATATTTAAAAGGCAAAATCAGAGGTTATTTGCTCTCTAGTCTGATTTTGTTCAGTGAGATGAAGGGAGTGGCAATGAGCCATGAGCCCTGACTTGCATTTTATCATACTCAGCTTTTGGGCACTGGAAATTAATGTCCTACACCAATACTGTAGTAGCAGGTGACAGCCACCCCAAGGAGAGGATTCTGTGTTTACATAGCAAACGCTGGTTGATGCTTGGACAGATAAAATCACAAGTGATACTGGTTGGTTTCTTTTCCTGTGTGTGATTGGGTGAGACAAGGATATCTCTGACCCTGAGCAAGTGAGAGCTCCTGGTGAACATGCAGGTCTGAAAACTCAGACCTGATTTCCCCATAATTCAGTGTTTCTTGCTTCCCTCACTTCACTCCAAACTTGGCAGCTGGAGCCTGAATTGGAGCAAACTCCAGTTCTGCTTTGAGGAGTGTTGGTGGCACTTGTGGGGCACAGCAGGGCTGGAACTGGGGCTGGGGGGTGTAATTTGTCACAGGGGTTCTACAGAGCTGGGTTGGGGACAAACTGAGGGACAGAAACCTGCAGGCAAATGTGTCAGCATTTCAATAACAACAACTCAAAGCCCAATCTCTGGGAAAATCTTGTATTTTAAAACACTAATCTTCCCATTACAAAATCAAAGAAAATTACTGTTCTGCACTAGTGAAAAGGTCTCCTGCTTTAGAGTGATAAGATTCTCTTGGTATTCAGAAGGGCATGACATTTTTTCCCATGTTTGATTATATCAAGTATATTAAATACGACCTCAGTGTTTAAGGTTACTCAAGCTGTAAGAGTTCAAAAAGATTCTGGATGAGAATTTTTCCATTTATTTTGTTAAGCCCCTGTAATAATTGTAAATAGTCATTCTTTTAAATAACAAATAGTAAGAGGTCAAAAAATGTGTATATATATATGGTTCTGCTTTTCATTACCAAGAAAAAATCACAGCAGAAAAAATGTAGCTATGGCTAGAAAACCAGATATTTAAGAGGAGTCATTGCTATAAGAGAAAAAAGCTTTAATATGAATAAAAATGTTAGAACTGTGAAACATGAGTGATAATTCAGAAGATAACGAGGCAGGAAGAATACCAGTTTAGTTATTGGTAGTACTATCAGAAGATAATGCTTAAATATCAATATCAAGGCAGAGAGAAGAATGACATGAATGTCCTGCCATTAATGAAGGATGATTTTCTGTTAGTTTGCAATTTAAGACTGGCAGACTTATTTTAAGTTTAAAAATCCAAGAAATTCTCAGTCATTCTTTATGTTGATTCCTGATTATTCCAAGTTGTAGACCTTGAAATTAGGATAAGAGCTTTAAAATTCCAGTCCCCATTTCCAGGTGCACTGATTTTCCTGTGGGTGCTGAGGCTTGATTCACAAGCTCTGGGTTAAACTGGCAGCGCAGTTGTGTGGTGCCCTTGGGATGGGATGGGAAACTTTGTGTTTCTCACTGTTAGCACACAGGGAGCTTGCAGTTCCAGAAAACACCTTTTTGGGTTTTTTATCGTGTGCCTCATGCTTTTCAATTTACCCAATATTATCTTATTTTTCATAAGTGGCCCATCTGGAAGCTGAGGTAGTTTTTCATACGTGAGTGTTCTCGTTTGTGCCATCAGCTTTGTGACTGCTCAAATTAGCTGGTAAAATTCAGGCTTTTCTCTTGTTTTATTTTGCAGAAAATACACATGTTGGAGAGTTGTGAAAATTAGTCCACGTGAAAAAAAAAAAATTAAAAGTCAGATTTCTGTTTAACTCATTCAGAATCTGAAACAAATATGCCAAACAGGGATAGCCCCCCAAGAGGGGCTGCTGGGGCTGCCTGGCCTGGGACCAGCTGGGGGGGCTGGACTGAGAAGAAAGGCATTGAAAGGCCTGTGTGACAAAAGAAGTGTGATTTGCCCTTTTATGTAACACCTTTATTCTAAATGGAGTAGAGCTGGTTAAAATTTTCCACTGAGAAAATGTTTTCCTTCAAATAATGTGGTTTTGTTTGGTATGCAGGAAACTGTTACTACTGCTTAAAAAGAAAGCCCTAAAGCGTAGGTTTGGCTAGAAAATACTGAAACCTGGGCAATCTAAAGAGTCATTTGTATAGTATCAAAAGTTCAAATCAAAACAAAGTTGTTGTTTTCAGTTGGATGCTTAGACTGTTGATTCACAACAAAAATGATTACTTAAATATCTTTGAATCCTCTTTCAGGAAAACAAAAAAACTTTGGAGTTCTCCATTGGGCATGTGTATGAGAACCACATTGCTTTTTCAAACCAGTCTGAGTTTAGTTGGTAAAAACTGTCTCAAATGCATAGTAACAAGATTTGAGGTGTATGTAATTTGAAGACATGAACTTCAGTGACATGATGTAACCTGAGATGGATTTTGCAGAGGCCTGTGCTGGGAGTTTGGGTCTGTGTGCTGTAGGAGACCTGGGAAGCCTGGGGTGGCGGGGAGAAGGCATCCTGTGCAGGAAGGTGGTCCAGCTGTGTTACAGCCTCTGTGGGTTCAAAAGGCTTTTTTGTTTGATATTTTCATTTGCATTGAGTGTTTGTTTTTTTTTTCCTTTTCAGAAGTTGAGAAAGGACTGAAATAGACTATTTGATTTCCCAAAGCTGTATTTTAAAACAATACTGTGCTGGTCCCTGGTGAGACCAGACCAATACACACAGTGCATGGTGTTGAGTGAGGCAGCTGGCTCCCACCCTGGCTGCTAGAGATGTGTCAGGATTTAGCCAGTGTGTTCCCATTCAATTGCTGCAGTTTTAGGTTCTTCACAACATATTACACTGGACTGGGCTGGAACTCATACAACTAAAGCTGACAGTAACTGTCATGTCTACAGAGCTTCCAATTTTCCACATTGTTTGCTTGTTTTTTCAGAGGAGGATGTCTTAGCTTCACATAGTCGTGGTTTTCCTGGAGGAAATGAGCTGAGGCAGAGAAAATTGTCCTGTGCTTGTGCTGACATCTGCATCATGGTGGTGCAGAGAGACAGAGAAAGTTATCTGGAGTCATCTGTGGGCTGAAACACTCAGCAGACTTGTAAGGGTTCTAACCATGCAGGAAAGGGCACAGAGCAGTAAGAATCCATCTCACCCTGGTTGGTTACTGTGGGACCTTGAGGAAGGGGTGCCAGACCCAGGACTGTGTGGGGTGATGGATTCTGTGTCATTCAGGTCATTGGTGGTGTCCTGCCCAGAGCAGGATTTCCTTTGTGGTCTCTTTGTGTTTGCTTGGGGATTTAAGTGTAGGTAAAACATCACAGGTTACTCATTTGTGGATTAGAAAGGGAAGAGACTTGTCTTCCTATTGTCACTTAAAGCTGTTACAGCAAATAAATGTGTCAGGATACACGAGCAGTGTCAGATCCACAGCGCAGAAAGGATAAATGCAAGCTTGCTTTCTCCTGAACTGATACTAAATCCCTGGGAGAGGCTTCAGGAGGGGCACTGAGGACTGAGTGATGTTACATGGCCTGGTTAAAGGCTGGAAGAATTGGTTATCTGCTGATCACGAGCCCCTTCAAACTTCAGATAGACTCTGCTCTTTATGCATGAGGCAGATGTTCCACCAAAATCTGTGTATCTTTAAGCTCCAGTTTAGTTTAGTTTGCTAATACTTCACCAGTCGCTACTTCAGCCTTTCCAAGTGTGCTGTAGTCCAGGGTAGCCACTGAGAAATCCATGACTGCTGACTTCCTGGTCCTCTTTGCCCTGCCTTGGAATTTGGTCCTTCTTTTGCAAGGCATTTGTTTCCAGCTGCTTCAAGGAACAATCCTTTCTTTCCTCACCCAGACAATGTCTTGTGCAGTGAACACAACTGCAAGGAAAATGTTGGAACCCAGGGCACAGGGAATATTTTTCTGCCTGTTTTAGGGAGCCCTGGTCCCCAGCTGGGCACTGCTTTTAACCTCTGTCCCTGGAAAAAACTGCCAAGGCTTTGGGATGAGTTGGAGCACACAGGTGTGAACTAGATAGCAGTAGCAGTAATAGTTTATCACTAGGTGAAGAATTTAGAGTTTTAGGATTTTAATATGAGAGTGAATAGGAGACAAGATGGAGGATTTTGGGTGTTGTCTCCTCTCCTTCTTGTTCTTCTTCCACTCCATTTTCTGTAGCATTGGTGGCACAAAGTCATTGGTTAGGGATGGTAGCAGCGTAACTGTTACGTGTGTAGATCAGTAGAAGTTATTGGTAGTAAAGTAAAAACAAGATACGTGTTAGAAAGTAATTGGACTGATTAGCTTTAAAAGGCCTTGGTTTTGGGTATCGAGGCCATTTTGCTCCATTTTGTGCCTTGTTTCTCATACGCTCAGTCTGGTGTGCAGATGGTGTACTGAACTTAAGAGAAAAATAAACAACAGCCTGAAGAGCAAGAAACAGAGAGTCCTGCTCGTTCTTCACTCCTGGCCAAAGAACTCTCATGAGAAGGAACCTCCTCCAAAGGGCCAGGTGGTAGGTTCCCAGCTGTGTGGGGAGCAACCAAAAAACCTCAGAGAACAGGGAGACTTTTGTGGGGTTGTAAATCCTTGTTCACTCACATCCTGTTTTCCTTTCCCTCCCTTTCTTACAGGTTGATAAAGTGTGTGGACAGCCCAAACAGCAAGAAGGGAACCTGTCCTCAGCCAATATTGTGCCAGTGAAGGAAGTGACTCAAACCCAGACATTTGTGATGGCTCACACCAGCCTGAACAATAAAAGAAGGTAACCCTAGACTGCAGTTGCTTTGAAACAAACCCTCAGCCTCGTGATCTGTGCTGTTAGTTTTTTGCAGTGTTGAAGCCAAAGGCACAGCTCTGTCACCTTCTCTGTGTGCTCTCCAGCCACTGCCATCACTGGCAGGCACACAGGTGACTCTGTGGCATCCCACTGGGGGTCATTCCAGGAAAGGGTAGACTTGGTATCATTGCTGAACACCAGGGTGTTCATCATTCCCAGAATCTTTCAGTGAAAATGGTGAAAGCTTTTCCTCAACAAAGTCTGAGCTAACTGATTTCCACAGCTGAGTCTAAAGTACTTCAAATATAACTGCCCAGATCTGTAAGGATGTGAGCTTGTCCAGGGGCAGAAGTGGGAAGGAGGAAGGGGTGAAAAGGAAAGGTTCATTGCCCTGACACCAAGTCAGCCCCTGATGCCACTGGACTGGGCAGGAGTGATAAGATCCTTTGGAATCTCCTTGATTTGTTACATACCAGAGAAAGAGCTGAAGGAGTTCTTCAGGCTTGTTGTGTCCATGTTGGCTCCTGTTCTTCAGCTGTTGCCATCTGAGACACCTACAGCTGAGTACTGCCTGGACAGGAGGATCCCTGCTCCCAGATCTCCTCAGTTTTTCTGTCACTTTGCCTTGTGTAGCTCCTTTACAGAATTGGCTTTCTGTACATTAAGGGAAAGGATTTTTTTGCAATCCCACTCACGATATGTGAGTAGATATCAGAGCAAACTGCCCATAAATTCCCAGTGCCTATTTCTGGCTGCCACGTTGTCCTCTGTAGGAGCAGAGTTAATCTGGAACCAGCCACATCAGTGGAGTTGTGCTGGGCTTCCCTCTGGCCAAAAGCAGCATCTAAACTGCCCAGGCAGTCTGTGTGTATCTCTGTTGGGTAAGTGGATGACAGACAGCAATGTTAAAATTTCTACAGCCTGGGTTCTGGAGTTTCAGTTGTGAACATGAGATTTTTATCCATTTCTGTTTTAGTTCTCAGCTTGCATGAATGGAACAAACACTGGTTTAAAAGATAAAAGTAATAACAGGAAGCAGTTTCTTGAGTGATAGTGATAAATTTTTATCCTTTTGTAATTAAATGCAAACCATAACAGTTTGTGCTAGTGTTTGGAGTTAATCAATTTTTACCATGCAAATCAGAAAGAAAAGGAGCATTACAGAAATTAAATTAATAATTTCAGCAGTATAAATCCAAAGAACAGTTGTAGTACAGTTATTGAAATAGGCTTTTAACTGCACAGAGCCCTGGGCAATCTTCTGTGTAACTCACTGACTTGGCTGGGGCTTAACACTGGCAGCCCAAAAGCCAGAATTCCCAACCTGTCAACAGGGGAGCTCTTAAAAAGTTGCAGATCTGTTTCTTCAATGGCATGAAAGCTGCTCTTCCTCACCTGATGATCTGCTTGCTTCCCTTCCCGACCATCTAGAATTATTTAGATATTGACCTTTTAAAATGTAAGGCTTGTAGATGGAAAAGAAAATAAAGTAAAGTGCTGTAAATGAGACAGTTTGCTAGAATTGGTCTGCACAATGAAAATTAATTTATCTGAAAAATCTAAACTAAGTCCTTGCTTACATAATTAGCATGAACAACTACTGAATTACAGTGTTGATAGGTATTGTGGAGAGCCTGTGCACCAAATATGAATGATGGAAATACACCATAAATAGTAAGAAGTGGAAAATTTGAAGCTGTTCTCCACAACTTCCTATAAAACACATGGCCTGAAGCTTGTACTTCTGCTTCTTGGAAACAATTGTGAAACTATAAAGGGAAAGACACAGTGGTTGGCTGCATCACTGTGTTGTTCATTCTCCATCATTTAATCACATATGATATCAATAAGAATCAATTTAAGGTAATAAAAATCTGTAATACATGGGTTAAATAATTTATGCAGTGAGTTGTGTAAAATGCAGTTAGAGTGACAGAAAATTGCTACAGTGGAACCAGATGATGAAAGTAATTACATGAATCTTTTGTGAAGCCCCTCCTCCTGGGGATTTTGAGAAATGGAGAGCAATAATATCAGCTGCTCTCAGTTCAGGTGCAAGGTCACCCTGGCTCTGCTGAGTCTGTCTGCAGGTCTGGGTAATGGACATCCTTCCAAATGATCCTTTCATTCAAGGCGAGTATGGAACATGACTCCAGCCTTTTGGGGTAAGGAAGGAAAAAGAGAAGGAATGGGCCAATGCTCTCCAAGTAAACAGAAAAGCTGTGGCTCCTTCCCTTATGTTTCAGAGCATTCCTGAGCTCAAAGAGAAGAACATCTGTGGTTGTTGGCACATCTGGAGGAGAAGGCACAATCAAGTGGCCTCTCCTCTCTTGTGTACAACCAGCTCAGAGATGCCCACAGAACGCCCGTGCTGTTCAGCTACAGATGATGTTTGCTCCAGAGGTGTTGAGTCTCTGCTGGGCCACGTGAAAAATTGGGCTCCTTCTCTGAGGAGTTGGAGAACCTCTGGTTCCAGCTATGGAGCAGAGCCAGGGCTGCTGGTGCAGGACAGGTGGGGTTGGTAAATGGTGTCCTTTGGCCTGGCTTTCAGGGGTTTGGAGTCTGGCTGGAGCCAGCCCTCCTCAC
The DNA here is from genome assembly GCA_013399835.1 of Leptocoma aspasia. NCBI lineage: Eukaryota > Metazoa > Chordata > Aves > Passeriformes > Nectariniidae > Leptocoma > Leptocoma aspasia. The sequence continues at coordinate 139,396 of VXAX01007196.1, forward strand.
CCTTCACTCTTGTGCACAGCCAGATCTGCAAGGTCCCCAAATGCACACAGAAAATGGATCCTCTTTTGCAGTAGTTGAAGCCTTTTCTTCTCCTCTTACTCTCATGAGTTCCTGGGAGATTTCCCATCTCTCTTGATTTTACTCTGCATTCCATTCCTGCATATTTTTTGTTATGCATCACTTAAGTGTCAGGGACAATAATGAAAGAAGCTGAAACTCGAATAAATGTTGCATGATCTTGCAAGAAACCATTTCCTATGATTAAACTGGAAAGCATAAAATTGATTATTATTTTTTTTTACCATTACACAGTCGTAGTCAGGGATTAACTGAAACTGGCAGCGTTGCGGCTGTAGTAATTTTTTAATGTGGAGGTTACTATAACATGTAATAGAGATGACAAAAAAATTGAAACCATATGATGGTACAGGGGATGTAAATGGCATGTACAGAATCTCAGTAAATTGGAATGTTGTTGCTGAGTTCAGCACAAAGAACTCTTCTGGTCTGGGTCTGGTCTCCCAGCAAAGTTGAATACCTGCCTTTTAGCATCTCTGCTCCATGGAACATTTCAAACCACTGAACACAGACTGGTTACAGAGCTGTATATAAAACATGTTTAACATGAACTATAACGTATTAGGTCCCTGACTGGAGAAAGAAGGCTTTGAAATTGTATTTTCTTGGGATTTCTTTATTATGCCTTGAATTTACAGATCTTTTATATATCTTAAAATCAACAATTGAGGAGTTCCTTTGGGAATGTTTGCAGTCAGTGATATCTATTTCATTTAAAATAAACTATCTGTTGGGTCAGACATCACATGATTTTATTAACATTTGAGTAAAAAAGTGCTAGTACAAACCAGATAATTAATGTCAGATGCCTATGAACCACCAGCCAGGGCCGAAGTTTCAGCTGATCCACATTTTCCCTGTTACAACTTTTCATTTGGTTTTTTGAGTGGCTGTGTTGGAATTCCTGCAGGCAGGTGCCACTCACCTGATGGTCAGCACAGGTCCCTCCTGTCCTGTGGCCACTCCTGCCATCAGCTGCCAGAACTGTGATGGCAAAGCCAAATCATCTGCATGTCCTCAGGCTGCTGAAGGTGCTGCTTGCTCTTTCCAGTAAGAACCCTAAATAATCACCAGGGTTATTTCCACAGTTCTTCCTCCACTCTAGCCTGAGACTCTGTATCTCCAGTTTTGCAAAGTTGGGTGTTTTTTCAGTGCTGCAGCCTCAGAACAGCAAAAAATATCTGTGTTTGTATTATTTATTAACAAGCAGTAAATTGCTCATTGTACCAGAACATGAATGCTACTGGTTTGTATTCCCCTTCCCGTGGTTCTCATTCTAAACTGTTTGCCATTGTTTTCTTGCTCAGCTTCATGTATTTACAGTCCTTCCATTTGGTATCAGTTAATTTAAGTACCACTGAATTTAGTTTCAGCTTTCTGCTGTGTGCACTGCATTTGTAATTTTGCTCTTACTTGAAAATGATTGAGACAAATAGTCTCATTTGTACTTTTTTCCAGTATTGAATTGACATTTTTGATTACATGTATACTTTGCAAAAATCTCATGATAATTTTCCCCCTTATTTATTTTCTTATATTGTCCTATGCATGTGCTTGATGACCTTTCTTTCAAATAATTTTTACTTTTCTCTTTTGTTTTTCATTTCTTTTTCCTCATTTGCCTGAATTCCTGCTTCTTCCCTACTCCCCAACCTCTCCTGATTGATGCTTATTCTCCCTGGCCTATTCCAGTTCTCTGCCTCTGAAAGCTTCAAAGAATGACAAATCAAGAAGTTTGAAAAAAATCTCTCGGTAAGAATGAAAACAAGGTGACATTCTTTGTTATCTCTACACCTAGCTCACCTCCAGCTGTAATCTAGGAGCTGGAACACTTTTGATTACTGCTTTTACATTGTGGGGCACTGGGAAACTCTGCATTTTCTCCCCTAGTGTGTTTAGTTTTATAGTGATGAAAAGTAAGTATTTTCACTCAGTAAGACTGAGAGTCGGAACAGAGAATTCTGCATTTGCTACGATACTGCTTTGAAGTGTCAGAGCCCCATTCTGCTGAGGATGCAAAGGAATTTAAACCTCTAGGGGTGAGCTGAGTAAGGCAAGCTTTAGGCTCCTGAAAGGGTGCTGGTTTCCTCCTCCAAAGAAGAATCTGATTTAGAACACAATGTGTTAAAAGCACCCTTTATGTGTGTGACTTTGGGTATTGACACCAGACTAAGTAAAATTGGACGGTCTATAAGGAGTAAAAATACACTAGAAATAGAAATTAATTCAGATTACTTATTTTCTAAAGTCTTAATGTAAAATCTTTGGCATATGTGTTTCCTTTTGGAGCTGATCCTCTTAGGTTATTCTGCCAGGCAGCCTTCTGGCTGAGCCTGGCTTTACTCTAGAAATACTCAGAGCTCATATTTGTAAGTTGGTACTCAAGAGGTAGAAATGCTGATTACCTCTTTGTAAGCACCCAGATTCCTGCTTTTTTCTTTGCTTTAAATCCCAGCTTTCCTGCTCTATTAGGATAAGTTAGTTTCTTAGGAGCATGTGATGACTGATTTATCTAGAGCAGGATTTCATCACAGAAGGTAAATGGGATGGTTAAACACTTTTGAGAAAGTATAAAGAAAGTGTACAGATAGCTGTGGGGAGAGGGATAGATACTTCCCAGTGGACTGGGGTGTTGTTTAAAGCACCAAGGAGGGATAAATCCTGACTGGTTTGTGCCCAGCTCCATCCAGCTGTGCCCCAGGCACCCCTCCAGTGCCTGCCAGGCTGAAACAGTGCAAACCAGGACGAGTCCTTTGGCCTCCCCAGAGGAGTTGTGAGGCAAGCACAGAGCTCAGAGACAGCTCCAGCTCAGTCTGTGTCCTGAGCCTTGTTCTCCATATCTGTGACATACCAAACAGGAGCTGCTAAAGCAGTGCAGTAGGGGAAGTTCTCATGCTGAAATTCTCTCAGTTGGGTGCTGAATTAACACTTGTTTTGTTAGTTTGTTTTTATGGCTGCATCAGACAGGTATATATTATAGGTGTAATCAGATTATAAAAGAGGCAGCACTTTGTCCTCAAGGCATTTTTCCATACACAGTCATCAGAAATACACTGTCTGTACTGGCCATGCCTTTTATAGTGATGTTTTCTCAATGTTTTTTAATCTGTTTATAAAGAGTTGGTGTAGCCCTTTTTCAGATTTAGTGAGAGGCACGTTAACACAATGTGTTAAAAGCACCCTTTATGTGTGTGACTTTGGGTATTGACACCAGACTAAGTAAAATTGGACGGTCTATAAGGAGTAAAAATACACTAGAAATAGAAATTAATGCAGATTACTAACTTTCTAAAGCCTTGATGTGGTGGAGGGTTAGGCTGGCAGGGGTTTTATGCTGAGTTCACTGTTGTGTTGTTAACTGTGTTCTCCCTACGTTGCAGAGAGTTCATCAGTTACATGAAGCGGTCCCGGACCTTCTATGCCTCCATAGCAGAAAGGCTTTGTGATGGAGACCTGGTGATGAGAGACAGCTCGACCTGCTGGAATGGAGAGGATGTTGTAGAAAGGTAAAGTTACAAGTAAAAATTGGCTGTAATGGTGAAAAAAGGTGTTTTCACATCCTTCTGATGGTTCAGCAGCATTCTAAGACACTGTTGTAGACACTCTGTAGGGTGGAAAGACCTTTCCAGTTTCTCAGCCAATTTTTTTCCCCTCTGTATTTTATCAGTGTCTTTCCCATTACCCTTTAGATTCTAAACTGGAGTATACACTTGAATTTCCATGAGCTAAACCTGTTGCTGTCATTTCTTTCACCCTGTATAACATAAGGCAACATCACCCTGAGGAGAAAAGAGGTGTTCAGAACACAACTGTCCTGACTATCACTGTCAAAGTATACATCAGTTTTTGCAGTGAGAGCTGCTTGGAAGTGTGCCAGTGAATGTTCTCCAAAAATTTATTTTTATCAAAACAAAGAAGTTCCGTGGGATTGTGTGGATTTCATGGTATTTCTTTTTGAAGTGGATTTTGTGGTCTGTAGCAGCTACAAAAGACAGAATTCTAGTGTTTTCTTGCTTTAAAACAATTTTCATGGTCACAGGTTGTTTGTAGGAATTTACAACCTGTAAATTACAACCTGAATAATTCCAACACGGAGCAAAGATGTGACACTTACTGTCTGTCCCGTTCATGGGGGTTCTGACCCCCACATAGCTCTGTTGAGTTTTCTCATGTGTAAAAAACTTCAACTTAATTACATCCAAGCTATTTGGAGATAAATGCATGTCTAACACATCCAAAAGTAGCTTCAATATTTCAATATATATTGTCATTACAAATTAATTGTAGGGCATATGTTTGAAGATTTTGGCAACAAAGCAATATTCCAAATACTGATGTATAGTGATTGCAATACTGGTTGAAGTTTTTACTGTACAAGTAATGGAGAGGAATCAGGAAGAATATCAGTCTTTCTAACCAATATTTCCATATCAGAATCTCTTTTGCTTGTGACATGTTTCTGGATGCACAGTTAACTTTTAGAACAAATAGCTTTCTGGCCATAAGAAAAGCAAGAAAAACCAGACAACCAAAAAAAGCCCTACGTTTCCTGTATCAGTTTCCTGGGGACGAAAAAATAAAAGTTATTTTTAGTTTTTATCTTAGTTTGTTTAAAAAAAACTCAAACCACTCAAATTGCTGATATATATGTTTTAGAAAGGCGTGAAGGGGAAAGCTGTTGTTACTTTGTCAGTCTGTAACTGGAGAAACTTTACCAGAGCTGGAGTCACATGAAAAAGTTTCAAGTTTGAAAGGGTTGGGGAGCTGGGAAAAGTAGCAGGGAAAAGACTAACAAGATCCCTCCTATGTTGAATTACAAAGGAAAAATAAAGGAAAAAGGAAACCTAAACAACATACCCTCAAAGGTGACATCAGGAGAAAACCCAACCCCACCACCAAACCTAGATATATGTCTGTAGTTAACATATTAAATGGGCAAACTGGGAAACAAAAAGGTTAAATTCATGTGTTTAATCAGACAGCTATAGATAGATAGCTAAATAATGTAACATATAGTAATATATAAATATTGTGCATTCATATATTCTCTCCCGGTATTGATTGCCTCAAGAGGAGGGGACTTTGTGGGCAGCCTGCAGTGCCAGCTGTGGCACACAGCAGCAGCCACAGATGTCCTGCTTGCTGGCACATTCTGCTCCTTTCATCACCTGTCCTGTGGGCTGGGCTTGTCACAGCCCTCCCCACGTGGGACATAAACCTGTCCTGGGGATGCCTGAAGATGCATTCCTCTTTGTTGCAAGAACATATTATAAGTTTCTCTGTGTGCAAGCTTGCAGAAAAATCTTTTAATGGGAAAGCATTTTTTTATTGGTTTTTTACTCTGTATAAGTTTTTGTAAACAAAATCTCTAGTTTGTGTTTCAAAGACATTGAGATTTTTCTGCCTGTCTCCTGATAGTGAGAGATAGAAGTTTTCTCTTTCAACTTATGAGGTAAAGAGCTGTTATCTCTGTGATATTACAAGTATTCTAACATTCTTGTACAGAGCATGAAGAAGTAAGCATCTGAGCTCTGTACCTGGGCACATTATAGCCCAAATCCTTCTGAACTATGGAGTCATTTTAATAAATCATATTTAGCCTTCTGATATTATTGTCAAGAGTCCTTTGTCAATGCACAGACCACAGCAATACCTCTTTGCTCTTTCTCCTCTCCCAGGGCAATAAATATCAGCAGTAGTAAACAGCTCTGATCTCAAAATAGAAGCTTTTTATTGACTGTGGATCAGCAAATAGATCAGCCTGGTGGGTCTGGGTGAACTCGAGTTTAGGGTTACTGGGGCTGTGGAGCTGGCACAGCTGCAGTTCTGTTTGCTCCACACTCCTTGCATTTCATAATGCTGCTGGAAAGCTGAGCATTATTTATGCTCTGTGCTAACTGGCACGCCAGCTCTTTAGGAAAAACAAACTCGAGCTTTAAAAACAATTTGACAGACAAATGCAGCCTGAAACAATATGAAATCATTACTCAGAAATGAGGGTCGTGCATTCAGTTGGTGAGAGGGCACTTGAGGTCTGATAAACAGGATTGGAGTTGTACCTTTTTATTTTAGTTTAATTCTTTGGATTGGGTTTTGTCGTGTTTAAATCGTTGCGTTTGCAGAGAAAAGAAGTTTGAGCTGCCAGTTAAATACACCATAAAAAGAGATTCCCACTGGTTTGAGACTATGCCTCTGGCCTGCTCTTCAGAGAACAGGAAGAGATGGCTTTGCTAGGAATCCTCCAGTGTCAGTTCAGGACAAAATTAGAAATACTTGCAGCAGGAGTACTTTCTTTTGTTTAATTGCTCTTTTGGGCATGTTGTTCCTGAAGCAAGACTTCATGTAAGAAATCACCCATGCACTAATGAATGGTCTCAGCTTAATGATTGTTGAGCTATAGCCATTTCTAACCTGGATCCTGCACAGAATTGTTGGATCAGAGGATCAAACTTCGATTTATTTGGAGTGAAGAAAGAAAAAACATTCTGAAAATCACTCTAGGGAGTTCTGTGTTTGTTGCATCTCCATTTCAAGAGGAAATTTTCTGAGTTTCCAAATGAAATGATTTTCTTCTTAATGCCAGTTAGCTTGATCTGAAAAATATCATTGTTGATGGTAGAAGTAGAAATATTCTGCTGGTCAGACATAGCTTTCCAGGTGTCTCCTCAGGTGTGCATGGGTGGATTTCAGCTAGAACGGGTTGCTCTGAATGTGGCAGACTTCAGGATGGTGTTGCAGAAACATTTGACACATGCTAAAGTCCTCATTCTCCTTTCTCCACATCTGCTGTGATTTTGTAGTGCTGGAGGAGTTGAAGGGTATAAATTCACACTCCTATCACTGCAGAGTACAGGTTTGATGTGTGGTACCCTGGTTTGGTGGGGGACAGAGGAGGAGATATTTTACAGCAACTGTTTTTCCACTTGGAGTTTCTTTTTCAGGAAACTTCAGCTGTGGGGTTAAAAACTTGGGCATGTGAATGGTTTTTAAACCAGGTTACCTGGAACAAAAAAGAAGGATGTTTTGTAACAGCTAGTGGGGACCCACACTTCTTTTCCTCCCTTCTCTCCTTCGTTCCTTAACTTGTTTTTTTGGGGATTTTGCACTGAGTGGGGGGATTAGGGGACACCTGTCCATGAGCTTGAACAGATCATGTCATGGGTTGTTAGGATCTCAGGGCCTGTGAGAGCTGGCTGAGGAAGGAAGTGGCAAATCATAGTGATTTTTTCTCAAAGTGTGTTCCTTTAGAGACTCTCAGTTTTTATGAGTTTAGCACTTTCATTGTCCCCTTTCTCATTTCCTTAGGCTTTAGCAAGCAGCCATCTGGATATGGAAAACAGAGTCAGTCATTTAGCCTTAGCATACTTAAAGCACGTTTAACTTCTGTTGTTCTCATGCCATCAGTGTAAACAATTTCTGGAGATATGCTTGTTACTGTAAACTGCAAAATGCTATCTCTCTTCCTGCAGTATTTTTCAGGTTTTAGGGTATTTTCCAGGGCTTGGGATGTTTTCTTGGTTTTTGTTCCTTTCTTCCTCACCACAAATTTCAAAAAGGTCAAGGCACATCTTCACTATGACCCATGCTGGAAAAAAGGTGTCAAGAAAAGTGACAGAAGTCAGTGATATTTGTACATGGCATCTAACTTGTGTCAGACCATTTGGCTGGATTTCATCTTTGTAAGATAAACTGATAAGTCTATATGCTTAAGAATTTTATTTTTGTTGGTGGTGATGTGAGATTTGTTTGTTTCATGGTTTTTTTAAATGCAATTATCGAGGAAAGGCAATTTTCAGGATTTCAGTCCTGGAAACTACCAACAGATTGATCTCAGCGTAGGCATTTCATTAAATGTAATTATGTGCCAGCTATTGGGAGAAAATTTAACCCCAGGAAGGAGCAATGTGTGGAATTATCCAGCCCCAGCTCCAGATGAGAAGCAAATGTGAGTCAGGAGGCAACTTTTGTATGAAGGCTCAGAGAGAGCCAGGAGCAAGCTGTGAGTTCTTCACGTGGCACAAAAAGAGCTCAGGAAACCTGGTTGGAGGCATGAGGAGCTCACCCAAGGCCTGTTGGGGAGTTTGACAGAATGAGTTGTGCACTCCTGGCCTGGAGTGCTGAGGAGTTTGGGTGACAGATCCTGGTGGGCAGCAGGAGATCTGGTGCTCAGCCTGGTTTGGGGTCACTTGAGGAGCTCTGCTGGCAGCTCCACCAAACCTTTACAGCTCAGCCTGGAGGAGGAGCACAGAATTAACTTCCAATATTGTGGTGCTTCTCTGTAAAGATGGGTTTTGTCCCACCTTTTGTTTTCAGATTGCATTTTGGGTTGTGTTCTGTGCATGCTGTAGTTACCAATCACTCTGATTTAGTGGGTGCAGTCTCTGGATTGACTGATGGAGACCCCAGGCCCACTGCTGGGTAGGAATGACCTGATTGTTGGGAGCACTCCTCCTGCTGGGAAATCACACTCTCACCTTCCTTGCAGTGAGAGACTTCCTTCTTTTCAGTTAATATTGTTACTGTGGTATGTCCAGGCCACTGAAATGGGTGGGTTAGGTCAGTAGCTGAAAAACATATCTGTAAATGCAAATGGACATTTGACTTGCAAAAGCATTTTTTTTGACACTGCAGCACTCAGCATTTTCTTTCAGGTTGAGGGACTTGAACACAAATAATTAATACTTAATTTCAGAGTTTCTTCAGATTTAGTACCTACTCAATGTCTACTTTACTCCTTTGAGCAGAATTCGTGGAAAAAAATAAATCTTGTCATCCAATCACCAGCTTGCTCCAGTGGGACAGTATTTTTCAGATGCAATGTAACAGGCACTAATTTGATACTATCATAGTGTCTCTTTTATTTTGGCAAGTTTGGGATATTTTTTATTGCATAAGGAGTGATGGTCAGGTACTCTTTATTTTGTATGCTATTTTTCCTTCGGAAGGAAAGAACAGCCCTTATTTAGTCAGAAAACTGAAACTTTCCAATTAAAATACTATGGTAATAATATAATAGTGCTCCAATCATTGAAGCTCTTCTAACATAAACAATCCAGACATGGTTAAAGTCTATGGAAAATCTCCAAGATGAAGTTTATTTTCTTGTCAGAGTCCAACAGAGTGACTTTATACCTATTCCTCTTAGGAAAGGTCACACTCTAAGTCCTATTGAAAAGACAGAAAGTGAAAGTCTTCTCTGATCCTTCAGTCTGTCTTAGCCAATGATTCTTCCTGGAGGGAAGTAAAATTCATTTTCTTTCATTTGCAATGGGTATGCAACACAGCAGTACAAACAAGAAGGATAAATCCTATCAAAGCCTGGAGATATTGGGCTGAAAGTGTATTCTTCAGAATCTCAGTTAAATGAGATATCAGCAAGAGTGTTTTTAATACTCATACACCTAATCCTTTCTCCTAAAACTATAGGGTAGGGTTGGAAGTGTGATGCCTTTGTCTGTTGGATGAAAAAGATTCCCATATGAAGTTTGGATTTCGGTATTTTTTCAGAACATTGAATTTTTGATATTATTTCAAGTGAAATTGGAGACTTTAAAGTAACAGTGTATTTAAAAAAAGTAGTTGGAAGTGAATTTTCTCATTTTCCTTTCCTTGTCCTGTGTCCCAGCAGTGACAAAAACTGCATTTGTGGACTCTGTGGGATGAGCAGGTCACTGGGAAAAAACCATGCATTAAATTCTCTGGACTTTGAAGCAGGAATCTGTCAGTGTTGTAACACAGCTGATCAAATAATAAAGTTTTCATTTTTCAAACAGAAGGGAATTATGTGAGGAAGGTGTTGCTGAGATAAAACCTGTGGTTGCTTAAATGCAAATCTTCTGGTGGAAATGCAAAAAAATCTCTGCATAGTTCTCCAGCCTTCCTCCCACCTTGGTGCCTTATTCAGTGGACTCTTTCTCTGTGTGAAATAATTTAGATACATGTTGAAATATATAAATATATATATATATACACACACACACACCTGGCAGTTTGATGCAGGTTTTAATATGCTAGTAGGATGATTTTGCTGTAAACTGTCATGAAGTTAAATTAGGCCTCTCAGTTGGTTTTATTTGTGTGACAGGTACTTTCTGTCTAAAGAGTGGAGGAGCAATCTGTTTCTGCTACTCTCCAAGCCTTAAGTGCCAAAAGACACAAAATAATCTTCTTTTTGGTGGTTTGTATTTCTTGTTTAGGCTTGGGTAGGTCCTGGCAAAATATCTTTGGTCTAGTGTGATGTGTGTGTGATTTAACACATCCAGCTGCAGCCAACTTCTTAAGAGAAGTTGCTGTGCCAAGGTGGGGTAGACTCCAGAGCTGGAGCTGGAATCAGGGAGAGGCATTTTTATTTTTTTAAACTGGTTTTCACTGGAAACATGTTGATTCATCGAAATGGGGAAAAAATTCTGGCTTGGAAGGCTGAAGAGACTCCCAGATTGCCAGGAAACCTGTTGTGCTCTGGGGAGATTGTCACTCTCTGCTGCTGGAGCTGCTCTGGGTGTGAGGGATAAAATGAGGGACAGAACATTTCCCAGCCCTCTGAAGGATGCTCTGCACAGGGGCTGGCCAGGCTATAATCTCACCTTCAGTAAGTGAGGATGTGGAGTGGGCTGACATTATTCTCCTCTCTGAAAGGTTTTGTGTTTTCCCAAAACAGAACAGGTAAACCTTTGAAATGCTGATATTTTTGGCAGAATAAACCCCACACTGGTGCCTCTTTGCAGCCCCAGAGTGACCTCCCAGTGACACGGGGTTATCTCAGTGTTATCCAGGAGGATTCAGAGCCAAGGCTTGTGGTTAGAGGCAGATTGGCCTAGATCAGATGAGTAGACACAAGGACAGCTTGACAAACGTGAAGTATCATTTAGAAGTAGTTTAATTTATACATTGTTTGTTGCAAGAACATATTATAAGTTTCTCTGTATGCAAGCTTGCAGAAAAATCTTCCCATGGGAAAGCAGCTTCTTATTGTTTTTTACTCTGAAACACAACTCCGAGATTTTGTTTACAGAAACTTGTACAAAGACATTTGGATTTCTCTGCTTGTCTCTTATTAATGGGAGATGGAGGTTCTCTTCTTTTCAACCTATGAGGTGAAAGTTGTTATCTCTGATTGTGTAAGCTATTCTGGCATTCTTTGGACAAAGCTCGAGGCAGGAGCTTCAGATGCTCCGTGCTGGGCAGATAATAACCAAAATCCTTTGAATTATGGAGTTATGTTAATAAATCATATTTAGCCTTCTGATGTTGTTGTCAAGAGTCTTCTGTCAATGCATGGGCCACGGCAATAATTGTTTATCCCACAGCCTTTCCATATCATTGATACAAACCCCTCTGGCTGGTGCTGTCCCTGCCTGGAGTGCACTTTCACTGACCCCTAAAATGCTTTTTAGAACAGAGCAGCTCTTCATGCTGGGGCTTGGTGGTTTACATACAGCCACAGAAACAACCCAGTGGATTTATGGGAATAAAGAAACCCAGTGGATTGATGGGAATAAATAAATTAGAGCTCTGATGGAAGTTTTGCCTTGCTCAGCTGATGAGTCAAACCTGAGCCTCACCTGCTCTGTCCAGACAGTCTCTTGCAAGCTCAGTTCAGTGCTGAGGGTCAACTGTGATGATATTTTCAAAGTATTTTCTCACCTGCAGTGCTACCAGAGATCTTGGCCAAATAAGATTTATTAATAACCAAGTAGCTCTTTCCATTGATCAGTTACCAAACAGAAATGGCACCCAACTTCTGAAAGTGATTGCTGCAAATATTTTACAACTTAGTAACTGTCTGGCTCATCTCTGTGTTATTCAGAATAAAAGAATACAAATATCTGAAATTACCAGCACCATTTTTTCCATGTACTAGATTTAAATTAATTTCTTAGAATGTTTAAGTAGGGAATATTATGTCTTTCTCAGTTCTCTGCTGCACTTGCTTTCTTCTTGACCTGGATTTGTGTTTCTGCTCTACTTGGTGTAGAAATAATTCTGTTTGTAGAGGTGTTCCTGGCAGTCCTACTCACTTGAGCTTTGATTTGATGAGGGAGGGGGGAGCATAGGGTCTGCAGAGATCTCAGTGTCTTTATTGGCAGCACTTATTGTAGAAACATTTGAAATGCTCTTGAAAGCCCTGCTGGTGCTGGAAAAGCAAATTGGAGCAGGATGAAAACTTTTCAAAGCTGGCTTTGAAAACCAACAAAACCCCCCAACTATCTTATTTTCTAGGCCAAAAGGCACCACATGAGCTTTCCTGAATATGAAAGAATTCTCAAGACTGTTGGTGAAGTTGCTTCATTCTTTGAGCAGAATATTGTCAAGTCATTATCTGTAGAAGAGTTTATTGCTTTGTAAACTCTTCTGACATGAATGTTATCCTTTAGTCAGAATAAATACAATTAAACATTGAAGTGCATGTTTGATAAATGTGAAAAATCAGAAGTCTTTTTTTAATGAAAAATGGTCCAATATTGCAGATAGTTTAGGAAGCTCTGAGGAGCTTCATGACCTGAAGAGACAGAGATGGTGGTAAAGGCCCACCTCTGACTCGCCTGTGACTTTTTACTTATTGCAATAATACAATTTCAAAGCATATTTTAAATAAAAAATGAATAGTTGAGAGTGAATTGTTAAAACTCTCAACTGAACAGAGGAGTTAACTTTGCCTTTCAGCTCACGGATTCATCCTTGGACAAATTAATTTTACAGTGAGTAATATAATGTGGCAGTGGGGTGGCTTGTGACGTCATAATTTTCCCAGGGTAATTTTCCAGATAATAATTAACTTATTTATAAACACATTTATTTACAGATAATATTTATCTAGAAATATTCAGTTATTATTTCTGTTCATATCCAGGACTTTGCAATTTACTTCCACTGAAGAATTTGGGGCATTATTTGAACAATATGTTTGTGGAAACTTAATGTAAAAAAGGCAAATCATCACTTCTGTTTTTAATAAATACACTATTTCCACATACAGAAATTTAAAGCAAGTTATGTATTCCTTGCCCAGCTGTGGGAGTCCTTTCAAATTCCTTGTACTAAACTGCATGGGACAAACACTGTAAGTTAACTTGAAAAATACAATGTTCAGTGTTAACCTCTAACCTTGGCAGGCTCTTTGTCTAAAATCAGAATTTCACCTGGTTTACTTCAGGAATATAGAGATAGACTTGAGTTTCAAGACTCAGGATCAGCAGGGTTATTCTAAGGAAATGCATTTAAAATGTTATCCCTGAAGTACTAAGGAAATTCAGTGTACATACTGGGATTTTGAGTGCATGTCAGGAGGTTGAATTTCACTAAGGAAAACCAGCAGACCTTCCAGTATCTTAAATGTCTGTGGTGGATTTGTGACAGGGGACTCTTCATTAGCTAATGGGAAAATGCTTTGGCTGAAGCAAGACAAAAAGTGATTCACTGCTGCAAAAGCACCTGGGGCCAAACCAAAACCAACTGCAGTTTTATTTTCTGTTTTTGCAGGACAGTCAGGCATAGTTAGTGTATGTATGTAAGTTAGGGATGTAGCACACTGCTATGGTTACTGCAGTATTTTTCATATCTCCTCAAACTCCTACCAATGTGCAGGAGAAGAAATGCCACCAAAACCTTTAACAGACTCAAAAGAAAAAAAAAAAAAAAGGAACTGGAATCTACTGGTGCTCCAATCCCAGCTTCTCTTTAGCTGTATTTGCAATACCTGGAATACAGAACTGGCATCCTTTAAGCTGTTTTAACTTGAATAGAACTGTGCCATTTTAAACCAGAGACAGATTTGATCCATGATAATTGATTGTTCTCGTAGCCACATCCCCTGGGGACAAACTGCTCTGTGGGAAGGCTTGGGTGGCTGCCCTACCTGGGAACCTTGAAAAGGCTTTCTGTCTAGAAAGGCTTTTCAATAGATTTCAAAATACGATAGCATGCTCTAAAATTCCAGGTGAAGTGCTACAGACTAAATGTCCTCTACAAAACCCTCTGGTGATTCCTTGTCTGTTGTCTTGGCTTAGCTCTGTGTTATTCACTGGGTAATATGGCAGAAAACTGAGTATCCTCTAACATTCAGTACTTTTAATTTTAAAGCATATTCGGGTAACTGCCTGTGAGAGTTTTCATCAGAATGTAAGGTGAGATAGAACTAAACCAAGAGGAATGGACACTTCTGTGTAGTGTTACCATGGCAGGGATAGTTTTACAAAAGCTCAGTTATATTCAAGCAGATCTGTTTCCCTGGCATGGCTGGCTCCCCGGGGGGATACTCTGACACCTTGTCTGCTTTTATTGAAGCTATGGGCTGCGTGGGTTTATTTGCAGCTGGACTGGAACAGAAAGGTTTGAGGTCTTTGCTGTGTGGTGTCAGACAGCTCACCCAAGATGTTTGAGTGGGTGGTACAAACCTAGCTCTTTAAGGAGAACTTAACTACAGGGAAAAGACAATAAAAGGAAAGTTGTAATTCAGAGGTTTCTATGGCAAATTAAGAGTGAAGGTCATGGCAAATGTGCTAAAGTGTGGCTCTGCCTAGCAGCCTGTCAGAACATCTCCACGGTTTGGTGTGAGGACTCAGCTCCAGCAATCCCTCCAAGAGTTTGTTGGGCTGATGCACCTCTGTAATGTTTTTGGGAACATGGCTCAAATGTGCAAAAAAGAGCTGGAGCTGGCCCCACACCTGCAGAAAGCTCAGGGCACGTGTCAGAGTCACATTGCTCTGAAAGCCCTGAGCTCAGAACTGGCAGCCAGGAGTTGGGGACCCTGAAGGCAGGGTTGGATAACCTGAGGTGATGCTGCTGTGAAGTGGCAGTGATGTCCTGTCACTGATGTTTTGGGGTTAAGAAGTTGAATTCTATTCTTACTGCAAAGTAGGTGAGATCTGCTGGGGCTCTGCAAAGGTGTAGCTGTGTAACTGCTGTCTTTGGTGTCAGGCAGGCAGAGTTGGAGAAAACCAGGCCTTTTTGGGGGGACAGAATACCCTTGTGCTTAGGGATGTTGGCTTCCCAGCCTGGTAATTCCAGAAGCACAGCCCTCCTGAAAGGCTGAGTGACAACAGTCCATGCTACAGGAACAGCAAAGTGCTCTCTTACCGGGAGAACTGAATTATTCTGTTAGTGAAAGTCTTTGCAAAGACTCTCTAAGCCTGATTTGTAAGTTCTGTTTCAGTTTTGTGTGACTCCTGACAATCTCTGATTGCTTTGGGGAAGGGAATTACCTCCCATCCCGCCCTGAACATCTGTCAGGAGCAGGCCAGAGTGCATTGCAAGTGAAAACTCTGCATTCCTGTGAGAAGCCACCGTGTTCCTGTTGGTCCCAGCCCCAGCTGAGCATTCAGCTGTGAGCGTTCCTGAGAGGAAGGGTCCCTGGAGCAAGGTCTGTTCCTGGTGAGTTCAGAAAGTGTCCCCTGTGCTGGGGGTGTCCCAGGAGTCCCTGCCTGGCACCCACTGCTGCCTCCTCAGCACCACCACAGGAGCTGGGGATATAAAAAAGCAGAGTTCTCTGATGGGAGTAGATGTTTAAAACTTCCTGCTGTGCTAATTTCAGCTATGTGGAACTAATGTAGCTTTTGCTGATCAAAACCACAGGAAAAATGCTTTCTGGCTGATTCTGTAGGCCTGGTCTGGCTCATACTTTATATCCTGAAGATAAAGAACTACTCAAGTGATTTTTGGAATTTTTGGAATTTTTTTTTCATTGAATAACTAGTCTCTTACAGTTCAGAATTCAGGTTTAATTACAAACCGTATTGGGCTGTTAGCTGTGTTTTAATCTCTTCCATTTTAATTCTTGGAAATCCATTTAATAATGCATTCTCTTGAGTTTCTTTGTTATTCTTCTATTAGCAATGAATTCTGTCTAGAAAGGCTTTTCAATAGATTTCAAAATACGATAGCATGCTCTAAAATTCCAGGTGAAGTGCTACAGATTAATATCTTCTACAAACCCCTCTGCTGATTCCTTGTCTGTTGCCTTGGCTTAGCTCTGTTCACTGTGGTAGCTATTCACTGGGTAATGCAGCAAAAAGCTGAGTATCATCTAACATTCAGTACTTTTAATTTTAAAGCATATTTGGGTAACTGCCCGTGAGAGTTTTCATTAGAATGTATGGTGAGAGAGACTGGGCTGGAAACAGACTGGATGGAGAACTGCTGTGGGCTTTTTCCATGGCTCTGGCCTAAAGTTCAGAGAAAATGATGCTGAGCTTCTGTCAGCCCCAGTGGATCGTGTTGCTTGGTGTGGAACCCACATCACAAGTGTGTCCAGCACCTCCCTGCTCCTGGGCCCAGAATGTGTCAGCTGTCATGTGATGAGTTGCACAGGTCACGACAGGAAATCTAAAACAAAACCATAAAACCACGAAGAAGGTAGTAGCATTATTGAAAAAAGGTAGAAAACAAAGTGAGGATGGATATGTTTGTACCTGAATTTTCTTCCTGGGGCAAAACTTTTGCAAGTGGAGGGCTGCTAAATCAGATCCTCCTCTGCTGCCACCAGAGGGCTTGGGTTATGAAATTTTAGTTCCTGGTTCTTTGCTGATAGACAGAACACTTGGAAAACTTTGCCAGCCCCACCTAAGTGGCCTCCCTTGCAGCATTCCCTGTTAGCATCCTGTTTGTTCCCCTGGGGCAGTTGTTGGCTGTGCTGTCACTTCCATGGGTCAGCCCAGCCATGACTGATGGGAAGAAAACTGCAGCTCCTGGAGTGCTGAAAAACTGGGAACTGCTGCTGGAGCTGCCCATGGTGCAGCCTGGGAGAAGTTGTCTTTTACAGGAAATAGAGAGCATGAACAGGCAAGGGTGTCTGCAGACATTTGGGTTTGTCCAGTGCCATTGCACTGTGCAGAACATTCTGCAGCTGTAAGACAAAGGTGGGCAGTGGTAGGCTGGTGCATGAACATATTATAAGTTTCTCTGCGTGCAGGCCTGCAGAAAAGTTCTTCCCATGGGAAAGCATCTTTTACTGTCTTTTTACTCTGTAGAAGTTTCTGTAAACAAATCTCTGAGTTGTGTTTCAAGGACATTTGGATTTCTCTGCCTGTCTCCTGATATGGGAGATGAGGGTTTTCTCTTTCAACCTATGAGGTGAAAAGTTGTTATCTCTGATTGTGTAAGCTATTCTGGCATTCCTTGGACGGTGTTTGAAGCAAGAGCTTTGGATGCTCTGGACTGGGCAGATAATAGCCCAAATCCTTTGTATTATAGAGTCATGTTAATAAATCATATTTAGCCTTCTGATATTATTGTCAAGAGTCCTTTGTTCGTGCACGGACCGATGTTGCTGTGAACATATTATAAGTTTCTCTGTGTGTAAGCTTTCTGATGTATTTTCTCATGGGAGAACATTTTTTTGCTGTTCTTTTGCTCTGTATAAGCTTTCTGTAAACAAAACATTTAGTGTTTTCCAAGGACATTTTAGAATTCTTCGGCCTCCTCCTTGAGAGTGGGAGAAGGAGCTGAAGGACTGTAATCTTTCTGATATTGTGAGCATTCAGGACATTGCTTGGATGAAGCAGCAGCAGGAGCATGGAGAATGCTCTCTGCTGAGCAGATGTAGAAAAATACTAGAATTATGGAGTCATTTTAATAAATCATATTTAACCTTCTGATTTATTGTCAAGAGTCCTTTCTTCAATGTATGGGCCACAACAATAGACCAGGGCAATAGTAGGTGAGCAGCAGAGCTCTGCTCACACCTTTGGGGTGCAGCTCTTGCAGGGTGTCACATCCATGGAAGATGTGAGTTTAATGTCCTACAGCCTTTCATAAGGCATACTGCAGTTAGCACTGAGCACAGCTGATGCTGACATAGCTAAAAGTTATATGTGAACTGAATTAAGTTGAATCGATGTAAAAACTAAGAAAAATAGAAACTGATGTAATGCGCATTTTTCTACATATATATTAAATACATCTGAATCAGGCAAGTTCTTTGAAAAATTAACTATCTGGAGAATTCCAAGTGCATTGATTTAGTCAATTTTATGGAATGACCACACACTGAGATTTGGCAAAGGACCTAAAACCACCTTATTGCCTGCAAAGAACTGCTGATTGCAAGCAGATTTGGAAAATAATGAGGTTCCTTTTTAACAGGGGGTTTTTGAGTTGCATCTTCACAGGCTGATGAGAATTATTTACAGAGTTAATAGAAGTTCTCTATATGAGGGTCTGTGTTAGGTAATAGAACTTGATCCAGCTTAAAAATAAAACTGTATTCAGTTTGTATGGCAACTTGTGTGTGTGTGGTTTCTAAGTATTTGCAGAAAATTCTGTGTGTAAACCAGAACTTTTTAATTAATCAAGATGCTCACATTGTATTAATAATACTTTTCTCAGCTTTTCTGTCTGGCAGGGTTAATAACTATTAAGTCTGAGTTGTTCCCAAAGTAGCAGTGTGTGTGTCAGTAGTGCTGGATGATGTTAGCTGTCCATTCACAAAACATGTCAAGTAGTTCAGGTCACTGGAAAACCTGAAGAGTGAGAAAAGGCTTTATTTAAATAATTTAGGTGAACCTTTTAGATTATTAAAGTGTTTTTTTAAGTAATCACACACTAAACATATCTTCATTTATCAACAATGCCATGGAAAAACAAGATTGGTTATTGGACACCTTCTCATTATAGATCTTCTGTTTGTTAAAAAAAAAAATAATTAGAATTTACTTCCATCACCTTTTTTGAAATAAGATCTGTTAAGCAGCAGTGAGATTTCAACCAAGCTTGATCTGGTGTAAGTTTTGGGGAAGATTTTGGGGAAGGCTGTTCCAATGTTCCTTAAGTAGAGTTTTTTGGGAGCCACTGTCCATCGTAGTCTCTGTCACTTCAGCAGCTTCTGCATCAGTGGAATTGCACTATCTCCTACCAGCAGAAAATGGAATTGTTTTCAGTACATGATTGCTGTTACGTTGTAGCTGTTTGCTTTGACAGATGTTGTTTTACTTTCCTGTCTACCAAGTATTCAAAACTTTGTACTTCACTACAAACTAATGCCATAGGCTGCTTCCTTTTATTAAGTAGGCATGAACAGGTTCAGAAAATTAAACTAAGACTCTAAATTTTTATTTTAGCTTATTTTCCAGTATCTGATTGAAAAAAATGGAATAATCAAAGATTTTTCTTTGCAATTCATTCTTCATAAACCTTGGAGTCAGAGTTCTAAATCTTTGCAGAATTCTGGTTTGACTCTGTGTCATCTCATAGCGGCAGTTTCTGAATTGCCTGCCTCTGTTCATAAACAGAGAAACTCAGAAAAAAGCAGCATGGGTGCTTTTTAGATCAAATTATACCTCTGGACGTATAGCTGAAAAGAATAATGAGATGAGTCTTCACTTTCTCAGCCCTTCTGGGATGCACACAGGACAGAACAAAGTTGCTAGGAAAGTTTTGAGTCTGCTGTAATTAAGTGAACAATTCACCAGTGTGCTTGTGGGTGCCTGTTGTCTGCCAGTTCTTGTCTGGAGCTCTGCTTACTCCAGTTGTGAGCTTTGGGGAAGGTTAAATTTATTCTAAACAGCAGCAGCTTTGTGTTTTGTGCAGTTTATGGACCTCAGAACCGTTTCCAAATCTGGGGCCAGGATTGTGCAGGTTGGTAGCAGAGCTCCAGATGAAATCCCGTTCTGCAGCTGAAGCCTTTGGGTTCTAAACAACAGGTGAAGCCAGAGGTTGTGTTCTCATTGGGGCTAGAATAATCATCTTTTGGGTGAAAGGACATGTCTGACAAGGCCAGTATTTACTGGGCTCATTTCTGAGGCTCTCATCTTAAAAGGCTGTATCCTCAACAGTGTTTACTCCTGTGTTTTTAACCAGCAATGGGTTTTAGAGCCACCTCAGTCTGCTTTTTCTTGCTGCTGCATTTCTTTTGTGAAATATGATGAAATGCTGTGTGATGTCTCTCTGGAGATAACTTGGTACATAAAACCAAAAGAAAACAAACAAGAAGGCCCTAAGCTCCCTTGATGGATCAATGATGTGTCGTTACTGCTGGTTTCCTCTCTTTAAAAATCACTCTGTTTTGTCTGATGGAGCAAACTGGAAGTGTCAGGGCTGACACATGAGGTAAAAACCTGTTTTAGTAACAGAATTCAAACACCGTTCATGATCATCTGTAGTAAAAAATTGCCTGAGTCTAATTTATTAGCTGTTGTCGACACATATGCACGAGCATGTGTGAATACACAGCCTGATCCTGAGGCTGCTGGGTGCAGTTCACATTGAAACAATATGGGTTAATTGTTACAATATGGGTTAGTTAGTTACAAAAGCGCTGTAATTGATGGTGGGACAGTGCTGAACCCAGCTAGGGACATGGTGTGGTCAGTGACGAGGAACATGAGGTGGTGCAAAGCAGGGAGGGCCCTGAAGGCTCCGCGTTCCATGGAGGTGGAGAAAACAGCAGAAACGTGGCAGAGCAGCAGGCCTGGCTCAGGGAAGTGGGAATTGCAGAGCTGGGAGGAAGGCACTGCACATTAGAGCTCCAGTCATCTGTGATGAAGCTTGGGGGTGTGTGGATAAAGTTGGTGATGCTCCTCTGTGCGAGAGAAAATGGTGCAGAGAGGCATTAATGGGCCCAGGGCAAAACTCAGTGACTGAGACAGGTCACCTCTGGCTGGATTCAGGCTGAGGACACAGGGACAGCCTGGCTTGGGCAGCTCAACAGAGTGAGGGCACTGAGGGGCTCAGATTGCTCTCTGAAGGCCTCACTGTAGAGGGAGAAGAGTTATTTAAGTGTAAAAGGTTGTTGGCAAAAGCATGTAAGTGGGTGTAAACTGCAGGGTGGGAAATGTAGTCTGGGAATCAGATGTCAATCCACTGGAGAACCAAACTGCTGGAACAGTTTATTAAGAGGAGTAGGGAGGGTCAAGTAACCCATATTATTTTAATATGAACCATTTTAAGCATGACTAAAGCCCAGGCCTTGGGGCTCGGGAGTTCAGTTTCGATCCTGTGTCCTAGAAGGAGTGCTGTCATCTGGAAGGGCCTCCATTATAAGGCTGGATGTAGGAGAGCAGAGATTTCTGAGTTATTGTGGTGGGACAGAAGTCCTCATCTCATCCACTCTCCTTGTTTCACGTGCAGATCCTGGAAAGGAAGGAGGAATGTGAGGCAAAACCCACCAGGATGTCACTGGCTATTGCTGTAGAGTCTTGTAGGAAGTCTAATAACCAAGAAATTTTCCCTGGAAGGCTTTTATCCCCAGCTCTACTGTGCTCAGGTTTATTCTCTGTTCATTACTACATCAGCAGCTCTGTGTGGTTAATTGGCCCTCATGGTCTTTTATTTTTCCCTTGCTCAAAGGATAATAAAACTTAATGTTTTTGTAGATTCGTGTGCTGCAGGATCTCTCTAGTTGCTCCTACCTAGTGTTTCCTGTCCCAGCAAGGGCCCCTAAATCTCACCCCTTGCTGCCCTGTGCTGATGGAAGAGAAACCATTGAAAAAAGAACTCTTCCCTCTTTTTCCCTTAGCACAGATTTACTTCCTATGGGAGCTGCTGACTCTAGATCACAAATGGCTTGTTAAAATGATCAGTGGTTATCCTTATTGAAATGAAAATCTGGTTATAGGATGGAGTGTGGGTTTGTCAGATTTACTATGGTGATAACCCACAGAAGTGTTTAAGAGATGGTTGCACCAGTTCATTTCCTTTTATAGCATAACCTTGTGGAAGTTGACAGTTACCATGGTTTCACATTGCTCAGCAGTAGTTCCCCTGGAAAAAGACCCAAAACCAACTTGTTGTGTTTTTTTCAT
The DNA here is from genome assembly GCA_013399835.1 of Leptocoma aspasia. Classification (NCBI taxonomy): domain Eukaryota; kingdom Metazoa; phylum Chordata; class Aves; order Passeriformes; family Nectariniidae; genus Leptocoma; species Leptocoma aspasia. The sequence continues at coordinate 161,208 of VXAX01007196.1, forward strand.
AGTGAAGGAGGTCTTGTTGTGTAAATTGAAATCCAAACAGATGAAGAAGTTTGAATTTAAAAGGAATTTCAACAAAATATTGACGAAAGAGAAGGAGGAAACATGATAGTTTACAGAAACAAAGTAACCTGGAAATCTGCACTTCAGTAAATTCCTTAGAGCAGCACAGGTATGTTTGCAGTGACAGGGCTTTCCCACCTGCCAGCTCTCAGGTGAATCTCTCTGCTTGAGGTGCTCCTGCCAGGGTTATGACAGAAGAAGGGAAATCAGTGTCGAGGCAGATTACTCAGTTGGAAAGACTGCAATGTGTTTGTCTTCACTGGATGTTTTTCCTAGAAGGAAATAGCTGCTCTATCTCATGCAGAAAAAGTGATTATTTATACAGTTTAAATGAAAGGAGCAAAAACAGACAAGAAGAGTGATCAGTGTGGGAAGGAAACACCACTTGGTTGTGCTGTAGTTGCAGTGCATGGTTTGAGAACAAGCTGCACCCTGTGTTTTTTGTGCTGGGTTTGCTGTGGTGGATCCCTCTGGTGTTTCCACCTCTGCCTTTTCCCCAGGAGACAGTGCAGGTTGCAGGGCTGGGCATCCAGGGGCCTTCAGCTGATAACCAGTCTTGGAAGTGATGCCTTCTAATTGATCTGCTGCTGTCTAAAGGTGAATTGCACTGCTGAGTCAGGCTGGAAAGGGTGGTACAAATCTTTAGGCTGTTTTGAAGTAGATTAGCTTTTGCTAATCATTAGGTTTAAAGGTGTAATTTTAAAAAAGAAAAATATTTTTGAATGGAAAATTTGATATGGGCACCGTGTGGTATATATTTTAGAGATAAAAGGATCTGAAAATTGGTTGAATGTTTCAGTAACACTGGGTGGACCAATTATGAGAGGATACTTAAAATCCTTTTGAAAGTCAGCCTTGTCATCTATTTATAGATTTATCCTCTTGGGTTTTATGGTACATCATCTAATGTACTAATTACTAATTCAAATTCAAGTGTTGCCTAAAGCACAATAGAAATTGTAACACTCTGCCTGTCCTTTTTTTCCTCTAGTCTTTCTAAGAAGATAAAGTGCAGGGAGTTGTGTTGGTAGATGTAACGAGTACATACACAGCATCTGGGTACAGATCTGTTCAACACTGCTTTAGGTAACAGAAATCAGCACTGTTACTAGCAGACACAAACACCAACACAGTGTTCTAATGCCTGGCTGAGTGTGTAGAAGATGGTGAGAATTTGATAGCACTGCACAGGAGAGGCTGGAGCTTTGTGCCATCTGCAGTGACCCTGATCTGAGGAACAGCAGCTCTTGGGGTGTCTGACTTGCACTAACCCTCTCTGTCCTGGGGCTCTATACTCAGGTAGCGTTGCAAGAACATATTATAAGTTTCTCTGCATGCAGGCCTGCAGAAAATTTCTTCCCATGGGAAAGCATCTTTTTACTGTCTTTTACTCTGTACAAGTTTCTGTAAACAAAATCTCTGAGCTGTGTTCAAGGACATTTAGATTTCTCTGCCTGTCTCCTAATAATAGGAGATGGGGGTTTTCTTCCTTTCAACCTATGAGGTGAAAAGTTGTTATCTCTGTCTAAGCTATTCTAAGATTCCTTGGATGGAGCTGGAGGCAGGAGCTTCAGATGCTCCTTGCTGGGCAGATAATAGCCCAAATCCTTTGAATTATGGAGTCCTGTTAATAAATCATATTTAGCCTTCTGGTATTATTACTAAAAGTCCTTTGTTACTACACAAACCACAGCAATACAGGTAGGAGCTTTTCAGCCTGAAGTCACACTTTTGGTAGAAAAGTAGGAATACCCCTGAAAAAACCCAGTTGTTAACTTTGTCGTAGCCACTGGAATTGCTGTTGGAGGTTCAGAGTGCTGTAGGAAAAACAAACCCAATTCAGGTGTGGGTGAAGCATGTTTCTGTGAGCAAGTTTAAGTGGTGTTGTTCAGAGGAGGCATCTTTTCCCCCTGAGTGGTTGCCAGAACCTGCAGCTCTGTGTGAGGAGAGCTGACACTGTGTGTGTGTGTGTGTGTGTGTGTGTGTGTGTTAGGAGTTGCTCTCTTGGTCTCTGCACCGTGGCAGTGGTGTCAGTATGTGTGATATAACAAGTATATTCCTGTTCTAACCCTGCTATCTGATAGCTTAATTTAATGTCCTGTTCCTCCACAATCACCCTGAGACTGTGTAAAAACCAAATTTCCTTCTTTTACTGGCCATTCATGGATTTTATTGGCTTTAATCATACCACTCACAGCTATCTAGTGCTCACATTGAAGAGCCTTGATATGTTTAGCCTGTCCTAGTATTCCAGCTACCCCACACCTTTAAAATATTTATTGCCATTTTTATACCTCTCTGTACTCTAGCAGTGTCCTTTTTGAGGTGGGATAACTGGAATTCCGTGGAGTGTCCAAGACACAGGCTTACTGTGGCTTTGAAGTGGTAAAAAAAAATGTATTGGGGGGTGGGGAAAGGGAGGGGGAAGAAATCTAAGAAAGAAAATTTAAGAAAAAATCATGTTTGTCCTTTCTGACAGTGGCTGAACAGTGAGCTGATGTTCTCAAACTGCCCATAACAATCCTCTGCTCTGTCCTGAGCAGTGGTGGCCAATTGTGTGCCCCCCAAATGTGCTGGTATTTAGGGCAGCTTTTCTCTGGCTACATCTGGTGATGTCCAGCTTAATCCATCAGTTCTTTTGCCCAGTCACTCAATATCATGAAATCCTCCCTATTGCTCTTCTAGGACTGCTGTGATTTTCCACACACTGAATAAATTTGTATTATTGGTAAATTCTGTTACTTCAGTGGAGCTTAAATCTGAACATGTTCTTGAGCTGGTTCTGAAGAGGAGCTCAGAGTCTCTCTCAGTATCATATTTCTGCCATGTTCTTTTGCAAGAGTAAGTAATTGTGAAATTGGTAAATTTGAAGGTGGTGTCACTTAAGGAAGTTTTGCTGTTTTCTGTGGTTACAAAATGGTGTCAGTGCCAGTGTCCCCAGTCTGAACTGGTGACTCTCCTCAGTGGGGACAGGGAACTCAAGAAATTACTCCCTTACTCAAACACTCACATGCATGGTTTTCTCAGCTGACTTAACAAAAAGCCAGAAGAGCAGCAAACAAGTTGCTTCTAATGCTTTCAATTCTTTGACTAGTTCTGTTTCCTTCCATTCTGCAAGGAATTCTGTGTTGACAGCTTGGTTGACTTCCTTTTTGCAGTTTACTTCCTGCATATAGATTCAGATTTCCCCTCTCTTTGTGGACAGGCACATAAACACATGTGCACCTCCCTTCATCAGTAGTTCTCTTGTCTTTGGCAAAATCAGCAAGTTCTCTCCTTAAAATGCTGGTTCCTCCTGCATCTGGTAGAAAGCCCAGATGTGCTGCTGGTAGGACAAGCTCAAGCCCTTTAGTCCCCTGTGCAGTTCTGGCCAGCTCAGGCTTGCTGGACTCCACCTCTGGCAGAGCACCTTCAGCACAGAGTCTGCCACCATCTTTTTGAGCTGTTAGGTGGGGTTGTGACATGAAAAATTGTCTGTCTTAGCCAGGAAAGGGAGAAATGTTTCCTTTCTGCAACTCGTAAAGATTAAGTCAGTCTTTCTTGTAGGGCAGTAATTGTGAGAGTATCATAACAGCACTGACCATTTGGAATGTATTACAGACCTCAGCACACTTACCCACAGGCATTTAAGCAGACATGAACAACCAACTTGAAAATCACTGGATTTAAAGAAATGCTTTGTTAACTCTGTACTTTGAAAATAGGCACACATCCTCCCACCTCACATTTTTTTCCCCTCAGAGAACTGTAAAATACAGCATTCAATATTTCCAAAGCTGAATTCTCTTAAAATTTAATTGAGGAAACTGTGATCCCATTAAAAAAAAAAAAATCCTGCCTTACTTGGTCGTTAAAACCCAATTTTATACATCTGGAAAACACTGTTCATTTCTTGTGTTACACAAAATTAGCACGTCAGCTGAATGGAAAGGAAAACATGGGATGACACATTCTGCCAGTTACGTTTATACTGTGCTGCTTGTATCAAATAGAAAGAAAAAACCCAACACAAAACATGTAGGAACACGACAAATGCAAAAATCATAGACCACTGAATTTATCCAAACTGCATTCGTTCCTGCAATCTGTTCTGGTAAAGATCAGATTTCCCAGCAAAGGGGGATAGTCTTTCTGCCTCCCACTCCCTGAAGTTATGGCTATTTGGGCATAAATCTCTTCTCATGACCTGTTGAACAGGTGGATGATGAATTTGAGGCAATTACCATAAATACATTGCCGTTAGGCATGGACCTATGTTTATGTTTTGTGCCACCTTTTTGCCTGTAGGATTTGTTCATGGTACTGCAAGCAGCTCAGCTGAATGGAGTGAACACGAAGCAGTGTCTGCACGATGGTTATTTGGCATTGTTCCAAAGAGTGTTGCTTGTTCTCTTCTGCTAACAGAGATCCTGGTAAAAATAGCAGTAAGCTTTCTAAAAGAAAGCCACGTGTCACTGGAAGGATGAATTGTGGGAGAAGAAAGCAGAGAGGACTCTGTTTAGTGCCTTTGTGCTGGATGGATCATAAGCTTTTGGCACCTTTCAGAGTGTAATAACAGTGAGAGATACTTTGTGCAGGAGTTTGATGCTGTTATAGATAAGCTCCCAGTATTCATCAGCCACTGAGGCACAGAGCATCCTGTGCTTGTACCAGGCAGGCTCCTGACCCAAACCAGACCCAGACTCCAGAGAGTGGCACTGAACTATTAGCATTGGAGGCAGGATGTGAAGCTAAAGCAGCTTCTCCACAGAAAAGGAGCAAACAGCAAAAGGAAGATGGTGGGATGGCTGGTTCTGCTGTTCATGGTTCCAGATTCAGGGCACTTGGAGCAATGAGGGAGTCAGAGTCAATGAATTCCAGTCTAGTGTGATTCATAGTATGTTTTCTACTGAAAATGGTCTTTATGCTTCTGTCCTGTCACTGGTGGGCCATTTGTTGCTGAAAAGATTTCTTCTGTGTTCCTGATTTTGCCACGACCTAACTACCACCTCAGATAACTTAATTCTCATATCTGTCTCTCATCTCCAAAGCTTGACCTGCAGGAAAGTTTTTTACCCAGCACATGTTTATCCTGTGCTTTGTCAGGACAGCCATGATCACTTGACAATATCTGCTCATTGCAGAAGAGATGCATTGCTGCTATTAAAATTGGCAATAGCACTTATGGGGGAGCATTATCTAAATTATCTAAAAATCCCCACTTCCACACTGGAACACTCATTCAGCTGCTTAGAACACTGTTGTTGCTCTGGTTGCTATTTCTAGTTTCAAAGTTGATTCATATGGCTTTAGTAGAAATCTTTTCAAATGCCTTGGCTGTTACATTATTGCATCCTTGTGAAGTTCACAAACGATGTGTATAAAACCATTTAGCTTTCTGTTAAGGGCATGGAATTTGAGTAAATGGAATAGTTGTTCTAAGAAGTGGTGTCAGAACTTGGATTTCCTCACACGCCCTGTAGGATCAAGAACTGCATCTGAGCTTAAGTGATATTTAGTAAAACATCAGTGTTCTCACTGTCAATGTTGTAGCCTATGGCTGTTCTGAAGAAGTTTATGCCTCTTTGTAACACTTCACACTATGTCTGAAAATACCTTTTGTGTCAAGGCACAAGAAAAGAGGTCATTATATTGGTGGAATTGCTGCACAGCAGAACAGGCTTAGCAAAAGATGGGGTGTTCAGGTTTCCTGCTGGGCTTCAGCTGAGTGATTTTCACAAGCCCTGCTGCTCCTTTGCCTCTCTCCAGACGCTGTCTGGGAGGTCAGCCAGCATGGAGTAATTAGAAAAACTTCTGAGAGAGCTTTAGGAAAGGCTTGGGATACTGGGCATGCTGTAATACAAGAACAGCACAGAGAGGTGGGTGCTGCTGTCTTCTGCTTCAGTTGTGTCAGTCTGAGAGCAGATTAACACAAAAAGGGCTTCTATTACTTTCAATTTTCTGTTAGCACCTGTGGGGTGCACTACACTTGTAAACATACAGATTAAAACTCAGTCCGTTCTGAAAATGGAGGAAATTTATGACAGGAAATATTTGATGCAGTATTTTATTACATTTGTTAGGAGAAAAAACTTCCTCAGAAGAAACAACAGTATTTAGAAGTGCACACATTCTCCTTTCATGGTTTTCCTTGTTGTCTCTATTGGTGTATTGTTTTTTCTGTAGTGCTGCTGACAGAAAAGAAATCGAGGGTGTTTTTCTGTCATTTCAGTATGATCCTGTGCAGTGTGAGTGAGCAGAAATTATTGCCTCTGCAATTTTCCACAAGCTTGATTAAGCTGGGGTTGTGGCTACCAAGAAGCCAGAGAGAAATGAGAATGAAGGGTGTCACACCAGCCCAAATGAGTCTGTCCATTTGGGAATCTTTCAGCAGTGGAAAAGTAGCTCCTTTTTTTTTTGCTATGTTAGTTGGACACACATTTATGGGTAAAACATGTTTTTAGTCTAAAAGAGTAGGCAAAATGCTGCAAATGGCATCAAATGTCCCAAAATATGTAATCTGACAGCGTTGGCCAGAAGTTGGTGTGTGAGGTGAAATGGCATTCATCTGAAAGGAAATTTTGAAAAATGTCTGCACACTTCTGCATCTGTGAAAAGTTAGGGGAAATGAAAGGGGTTTGTAAAATAATCTGAACTTTTCCTTCCATAAAATACCCTCCTAATATTACATGCTTCTAAAGGCAGAAGCTCTGGTAGGCTGGCAGCATCCCTGCCCACAGAAGCTGTTTTTTACACAGCTGGCATTGCAGAGAGAGCACTGCCACCCCTGACAAGGCTTGCTCTGACTTAGCAATGTACAAACATTATTTATAGACCACAGGAGTCCTCAGAGATAAGTAATTATATTTCATCCCTTTTTTATGAAGAATGAACGTCGAGCTTTCAGAGAAATACAATGCTAAGCATTTTCTCTGGCAGGAAGGGCTGATGCTAACCCTGGGTTTGGCAGTGAGGGGTTGTAGCCTGGGGCGAGTCACTTCACTTCTGGGAATATCAGTTTCTCAGGAAAATGGGAGGTTATGCTGTTTACCTTAGAGATGCACTTTGAAGTACAAGCAAATAGTCTTGGTTCAGTTCTAATTAAGTGCAGTGTGTTACTCACAGCAGTGAAGTGGCTGGCCTAAGGTAGAACATGCAGAAATTCCTGGTCCACCAAATGCTTTTAATCCATACTAACACTTTGCTTGGATTGAGACTGCACTGAAAGAAGGCTGCTGTCATTGAACAACCAACATTAGATTTTTAATAAGATCAAAAATCCACTTTGGGGGGAGAAAAATCAAAAGAAATGGTCATTTCTGTGGGATAAAAAAATATTCCTGATCTGGATTGTCAAAATGAGCTACAGATCTTTTTGTGAGATTGTTTCCATTAGATTTGGGCCGATAGCATTTATTGGACACTCTGTCTGGAAAGGGATCAAATGAGCTCCAGCTCCCATCTTCCCACCAGACCAGAAGCCAAGATTTCCCAGAGCAGAGGTGTTCTAAATGATCCTCAGACAAAGCAGTATTTGACATTTCTTTAACTTAGGAGTTGACAAATAGAAACTTTGTTCATTTTTCCAGTTAATAACTTTAGCTCAGGCAAGATATGTATATGTGCTAATGGAAAATGTTAGCTGTGGCTATGAGAAGGCAGTGGTGGGAAATACCTTGGTTTTGACCAACTTTATTTGTTTAAAAAATAACTAACACAACAAACAAAACCCCCAACAAATCAAACCAAAGAAAACAACAAAATTGCGTGGGAATTTGAAGGACATTGCAAAAACTTGGATATTTTATTTTTAATTATAATCTGGTGTTTTATTAATGCTTGTGCATATAGTAGAGTTAAGCTTTTTAATAAAAGTATGCTTCAGGCCAAATCATATTTTATCAAAAAAAATTTATGCATTATATTAGACACTACTGATACGCCAGATCCAAAAGGGAAATAACTGTTCTTGTACTTCAGGAGGGAAGTGGGAGCTGATGGGAAAGGCTGACACATTTCTTTGCTCCTAGCGAGAATTTCTGTGGAATGTGGCAACCAAAAGGAAAACTGGAGATTGAATGTGGTGTGTGTAGAAACTGCCACTCACTGACCCCTCCAGAGTGAGGCTGCCCAGGCTCCTTGGGAGTCAGAGGGGCTGGCAATCCTGGGATTTGCAGCTCCTCCAGCTCAGCTCCTTGCTGTGGGGAGGAGCAGCACCATGGCCCCCTTCTCTGGCTGTGCTGTCTGCTCAGAGCCTCTCCCAGCCATCCCAGTCAAACCATGGATGCCTTTTAGCTTTTCTATGTTTCAGATCTTGTACTGCATTAGTGTATAACTCCAAGCTCCATATAGAGTGTTAGTTACTGTCTTCATATTTTGGTCAGACAAAACAATTCCTCTGGGCATGAGATCCAAGGACACCCCACAGCCTCAGGGCCCAGAAAATATAAACATAAGTGAATTGGGGGGAGCAAACCGGGGGGACATGGCTTTATTACCTGATGCTGTAATTGGAGAATTAACCCCTGATATGTGAATGGAGCAAACTTATAATTGTCTGAAAAACTGGTGACCATTGTCCATCCTGGGTGTAGCCTCTGGGAGGCTTCTGGCTGTCCAAGGTGTGGCTATTGAAGGCCTTTAATAAATACCCACTTTATTCTCTAACTCAGTCCAGGCTCTGTTCTAGGTAGCCAGTTCAAGGCATCACCTCCCCCTGGTGAGCCTCACACTGGGAAGAGCTGCAGTGCTTCTAGAGCAGCTCGTCCTCATTAGCACCATCCTGTTCCTGTGTTCATCCTCATTTGTGTTCATTTAGGACTCGTGCTCCCTGTCCCATTGCTGGTGACCAGACCATAATCCCTTGGCAGGTCGCTCCTGCCCTGTGGGTGGGTGTTGATGGCCCTGCTGTTTCCTGTGCACAGCCATCAGGGCACAGTTCAGCACACTGGAGATATTAATGCTTCATTTGTGTGCCCATCCCCTTGGTTCCTTCATCACAGGTTTTCTGCAGTAGCCACGGAGGCAATGGGTGTAACTATCAAATGTGTTTGTGCAGGAGTTCATGGTGTTCCCTTCTTGGGAGGGGATTTAAGACTCCGTTGGTTTGGAATATTTCAGCAACCAGGAAGGCATGTTTGCATCATTTTGTGCCATGCAAGGCCAGGTTTGTTGTCTGAAAGACTGTAGCATGGTTCTGCTGTCCTGGATGTTGCCTCAATTCCCCTTTGCTAATTTTAGCTGCTTATCTGAGGCGAGTGATTTAGGAGCCTGTTGGCCGCAGTCTCTGTTTGCTGTCAGCAGAGAGCATCAGGCACTTCCAGGGGGTGATTCAGCTCTGCAGTTGGGCTGTGCTGGCTGCCAAAAATGCCTCCTCCCCTGAATTGAGAGGCCAGGCTCAGTTTTATCCCTGGCTCCATCCCTCCCTGCCATATGACTGCTCCTGCAGGGGAGGAGGAGTCCCCTGTTCTGACTAACAAGTAACTGAAGCATTGCCTTCCTCTCAGATGTCTGTCTTTACTTTTGCCTTTTTTAGCTGTGTGTGGAAGGGGATATTTAAATACAGGGTACCATGAGGACTTTAAGACATTAAGAAAAGAGAAAAATCCCTCCATTCCTTTTCTGCTTCTACCTGCTTTTGGTTCTGTTAGAGACAAGAAATAGTTAAAAGTAAATCAAACATGAAAACCTCCCTCCAAACCCCCAAAACAAAGCCCCAAATAATCATAAAAGCCCCTCAACAAAACACAGAACCAATTCCTCATTTTCCCATCTGTACTGGATGTTTTTCTTTAAAAGCTGGATTACTGTTTGCCTTCCATATATTGGCTCCCTGACTTCCAGGTGAACAGGGCACATTTTATGTTGTTACCTTTGTAAGAAAACACAGAAATTGATATTCCTCAGCAGTTCCAGCAGGATTTTCAGAGCATGGAACCTGCCTGAATGTGGCACTTTATCCTTACACTTCCATGCATCTTTGTCATGTGCCATAAAGTCAGACTATGCCGTAATATAATTTACCAATCTGCTGTGTGTTTAAGAAAAAAAAAACAACTTTTTTTCTAAGATTTCTTTTTTATAAAAATTTTATCCACACCACTTTTGTATTTGCTTTGTTTCCCTTTTCCTCTTTTTCTAATTTCCTTTCTTTCATCAGGGTCCAATATGCTCTTTGCTTCCAGTCTGTGTAAAAGTTGTGTCATCTGGTAGAGAACACATGCTTTCAACATGCACTGTCAATGTTGGGTAATACTGTTATTGTTGTCAGCAACATCTTAGGGCCACTTGCACCAGAATCAAGTACCCTTTCAGTAAACTTTGGCATCAGTTTACGTTTTCCAGCTTGCTTATGCTGGAAAATGCAAAATAAGGAGGGGAAGTTAGAAAAGTACTGCTGGAAATGTTTGGCCTCTGCAATTACTTCATGATTTTTCTTTTTACATTGTTTGCCTTTTCTCTCCCCGAAGTCTGGGGTGTTTATAAACCACAATTTGAGAGGGTCTATTTCCATTCAGGGAAATTGCCTCACATTAGCAGGCCCACTCAAGAGTGACCTACAGGACCTGAAGAGAAAGACCTACCCCAAATTACCATTTGTGTTTAATTACCATTATGTTTCATATGTGATGTTTTGCAAAGCTCGTGGACTAGTGCTTTCCAAGAGTCAGTAACATTAAGAGGATGGTGATGTTTTCATGGATATTCCTTAGCAGCAGAATCAGTTGACCTAAATTATCAGAAATGAGTTAGTTGATGGAGTTTAATGAGGACAGTTTTTCATTACAGCCCATTTTATCTGAAGTCTCACATGCACAGAGTTCTGCAGTCTTGGGTTGCAAACCACATTCTAGTACTCGATTCCAAACCAAAAACTGTTTCCAGTCACTCTTTAATTAAAATTTTTGGCATTCTCTATTGATAATGTTACAGGTTCCAGAGACAAAACAGAGAAAGTATTTTACACTTGGAGGGTGTTTGGATATTGCTCTTCCTGTGAGGTTGGTGTGAGCAGAGGAGCTGAGGGCAGAGGTTCTGAGCCCTGAACCCAGCAGCCCCAACAGAACCAGTCATGGTGAAGCCCTGGTGTGGCTGTCAGTCTTAGTCTCACAAATTGTTCACAAATTGAGGGAGGCTGAATGAAAGCACTACCTTCTGTTGGGTTCTAAAGTTTTGATGCTTTGTTTTCAGTGTTTGGTTTAGCTGTTATGAGAGAGGAAAGCAGAAATTGATGATTCTTTACAGTATCAAATCACAACTTTCAGGAGAAAATGTTCCAAAGAATGAGGTATTCAGGCTTTACTGGATGTGTTTTAAGAAGTCACAAATGTTATGACCTAAATAATTCCATTCTGCTGATTTTTATGCTGGATATGTGTTTCATTTGTGAATGTGAAGGAGAGAAACAAAAACTTTAAGAACAAGAAACATTAAAATTATTTCTGTTTTAGGTTATTTAGCATTCACTAATTTTCTGAAAGATATCAAAGCATTGCTTTGTGCATCCATCTGCTGGTAGAATACTGTCACCTGGTTTAAATATATTTCAGCAGAGTTTGAAAAGATTGTATTATTTGTGAACTGGAAGGCAGAGCAGGAGTCTTACTGTGCAACTGAAATTTTGGATAAATCTTTGTAACATAATGTTGGAACTGCTTTCTAGATTTCACCAGTAAGAATTGCTTAGCCCTCACATCCTAAAGATTATTTTCCATGGCCTGAAACAAGAGCTGCAAATCAATGTTGCCCTGCTCACTTCAGAACAGAGATGTTGATTTATTTGGTTGGGAAGGTGACCTCATTAGCCCAGCTGAGCAGAGGTCAGGTGCCACAAAGATTGAAATCAAGAGCAGTATTTTTCAGCAGGAACTTTAAGCAGCTTTTCTTCAGGAACATCAGAACTTTAAAGCCTAATTGTATGGACTTTTCTGGGGCAGGTAGTGTGTTCTGGAACATGTTTGGGAAGTCAGAAAAATCTCTTCAGTTCATATCAAGCTCATATTTTTTATACATTCACTTTAAGGTGAAAGGTTGTGGAGTTTGGTTTTGGTTTTTTTCCTCACAGAAAATTTGTCAAGGAGGTTGTATAAATGCTTGTCTACTTTTTGGCCATAGCCAAGGATGACCTAAAGGTTACTGTTTATCTACTTCTCTTAAAATTCAGCACTTAAAGGCTTGTAATGGCACGGGGGTTGGAGGTAGATGTTGTTCTTTAAGGTTCCTTTTGAGCCCATTCTGTGATTCTGTGTAAGAATGAATTGTTGTGAGGTAAATTGGTCAGAACCTAGTGCATTTCTAGTTTATTCTGTTTGTCATCATCCAGTGCAGTGTCTGTGGCTTCTTAGGGTTCAGCTCTGCTGAGGGGAGAGGCCCATGGGCACAGGAGAGCACCCATTGCCTCCTCACTGTCTCAGCACTGAGAGTCAGCCCTAGTTTTCCACTTCCACCCTTTCCACACTGATTTCTTGGCAAATAGTCTCTGGTGCTGTGTTGTCTCAGATTATTTTTTTCTGTGGATCCTCTCTGGTGTATAAAAACTCCTGTAAAAAGTGTAGATGTGATGCTTCAGGACGTGGTTCAGTGGGGGACTTTGTTTTAAATTAGTGGTTCGACTTGATCATCTTCGGGGTCTTTTCCAACCCTGATTCTCTGGGTTTGGAGTTTAGATGGAATATCTGATGCACAGCTGTGGATTACGAGTTCCCGGTGGGACATCAGAGGAGACAGGGCAGGCATCAGGCACAGTGCAGAGTGCACTGACCTCACCCTTTCCATTTCCTCGAGTTCCTCACGAGCTCAGGAAATGCGGTAATCGGGAATTTCAGTAAGGTAGCCGAGCAGTGCAAAAGGAAACAAACTGCACCAGCAGTGCCATTGCCCACCAGACCCTAAAGTCCACAAAGGACTTCAGCCGTTCTCCATCAGAGCTCCCAAAACACACACTGGGACAGGAATGGTGCGAGTTGGAGACGCTCTTTGTGCTTGGTACTCCCACATTCCACCTTGGTATGAACATATTATAAGTTCTCCTGCATGAAGGCCTGCAAAAATTTTTCTTATAGGAAAGCATCTTTTTACTGTTTTTTACTTTGTATAAGTTTTTATAAACAAATTTCTGAGCTGTGTTCAAGGACACAGATGGGTTTTTTGCTTGTTTCTTGATATAAGAGATGGGAGTTTTTTTCCTTTCAACCTATGAGGTGAAAAGTTGTTATCTTTAATTGTGTAAGCTATTCTAGTATTTCTTAGATGGAGCTGGAAGCAGGAGCTTTGGTTGCTCCGGACTGGGCAGATAATAGCCCAAATCCTTTGTATTATGGAGTCATGTTAATAAATCATATTTAACCTTCTGATATTATTGCTAAGAGTCCTTTGTCAATGCACGGACCACAGCAATATTCCACCCTTGTGGAAGCCCTTTCACAGGCTCTGAGCATTGCTGTGACACTTCCACGAGGCTCTCTGGAGGAATCCTACCCTCCCTGTTACCTAACAGTTCATAAGGAATTGTTGGTTAACCAGGAATTTTACCCCACACTTCACATCCAGGAACAGATTGGAAACCGCTATGTCCATAATAGGAGGGAGAGGCTTGGAATTTTATGGAATGCATGGTAATAAAAAGCAAAGCAATTGTCACATGAGTTTTGGCTTGAATCATGACAAGAAGCAGATGTGTGGCATGCCTTTTCCTTGGCTTGTATGCACGCCAAATGGTGCAAAATCCTTAAATGTTTTCTGCTTTTTGTTGCAATTTAATCTTCTCCTGAATAAACTGAATATGACAGTGAGTCCATCCAGAGCAGTTGCACAGTTTGACATTTCTGTGACTTTTCAGAAAGGGCTTGATTTACATTTATTTTGAAGGAAAGTAGGGGAAGGATTATATCCATCCTGTGTTGAAAAGATAAGTATGTTTTCAGGTTAGAAACCATAAAAAGCACACTCGCTGCTTACAAGTAATGGCTCTATATTTTAGCAGCTCAGAGACACTGAACTCTTGCACAACTCTCTGCTTTCTTTTTTTTAGTGTGTTTCAAAGCACAGAAGTCTGCTCAAAAATCTAGGATTTGTAAATGCAATGAATCCAGTATGAAGGTGGTGGCATGTTGGCATGTGCATGGACGCTGTGGGTGGGGACAGAGCTGTCTGGAGGATGTGATCCTGGGGAGAGCTGGGGAGATTCCAGTGAGTGCAGATTTCCACTGCTGTGTGAATGTGTCATCCTGGTCTGAGCCTTCCCAAGCTCTTGTACTCTGTGCTAGTGAGTTCTGTAAGCTGTTGGTGTATGGGGAAGAAGCTCATTTCCAGTCTAATCCTGTGACAATCAGGGTATGGGGCTCGTCCTCATGCCAAAACCTGCATGGCCCTTTTGCAGTGTCAAGTGATGATGAGGCCAGCCCCCAGTTCTTATGAAACTTTGTAGATAGCCCAAATTTACACAACCGAGTCCATTAACTTCCTTTAACCAAATAAAGCTGGGTAGTAAACTTGGAGTCATTTTCAAGATGCCTCTTTTGAGATAGTTGTATAAAAGATGGTTTTTTTTTAAATACACAAAACAGACTTGTAAAGTGGCTGTAATGCTGCAAAGTGTTTCTGAGCTTAAACTACACTTCAAAAGATAACAGCTTTTCTGCAAACACAGTGTGTGTAATTGCCACTGCTTTCAGTGCATTTCTTACTTTCCTAGGCAATAAAAGTAAACTGTGGTTCTCTCTGTCCTCTGGCTTCAATGATTGCTTGAGAATCAAAAGGCAGTGGAGAGATCAGCTGAGCTTCTTGTGTGCAGGGGTTTGGTTAAAAAGGTAAGATCTCAAAGTCAGGAGGAAGAGAAATGTCACTAAATATTGTAATGCTTGACTGGGAGTGGTCCAGCTAAAACTGGATAAAGAAAGGTTACCAGAATTCTTCATCCCTTTAACCTTTCTCTCTGTGCCCTTTTATTGATAACAGCAATAACATAACAAGATGGTTTTCAGTCACCTGGGAAGGGCTCCTCATCACTGTAAAGCCACAGTAAGGGGTGGATTTTTGCACAAACAGCTGACAAAATCAGCTCTTTGAGAGCTATTCTAAATGCGGCTCATCCAAGCACACCTGGAAGCAGTAGATTGTCTTTGGCTATTGCTGGTACCTGTCTCAACTGCTCACATAACTCTGAGAGATGCTGAAGAGTCCTCAACATATGCTAAATGTTCCTAATGTTCGTTATTTAGTAAGATTAGTGATTTGAAGCTTTTCTACTGAAAACCATGAAATAGTATTTCAAATAGAAGTCTTGCTTTAATCGAATTACCAAGCTAAACAGGAGTTTTCAAAGACTCCAGTAGTGTTAAATTCAGTCTTACTGGGGCATGTAGACATTTTGTGACAGTTACATGAGGAAACTAGAGCTGGTTTCTTTTGAGTTCATTAATACCTGTTGTAACTTATTTTTCTGGTCTAAGTGACCTAATTCTTCAGACAATTCAGGAGAAGAAATGGGAAAAAACCAAAACTACACCACCTTAAGGCATTTTATATTGTAAAATATTGTCTTCTTGCCGTTGTAGAAGATTTTTCCATTCTGATTCTGTTCATTAAAAAGTATCCCAGCCTCCACAAATAACTCCAGGAAAGTGAGGACCATGAGCAGAATTTACTGCACACAGAATAATTGTTTATATCAACAGTTACATATACCAGTATATTCTGTTACTGGGGAGAGCAAAGATGCAAATTCAAGATTGTTTCCATTTGAGCCATGTAAGGGGTTTTGAAGAGACATTGCAAGGCTGTGGGGAGATGGCTGCATCTTTTAATTGCTCATGACCAGTCTTTCTTTCTGTCTTTTTTTTTTAAGGGATGAATTTTTGTAGGTATAACTGAAAGCCACTGAAATTCTTGATCTAGGGCACTCAAACAGGATCTCTTGGTCAGGTGAGAAATCCTGTAGGAATAACAAAATACGTTAAGCAGTTATTTAGAGTAAGCACAAGATTTGTTAATTGCATTCCCTACAGAAATGGTAATAAGGATTTCGTATTCCTTGTTCACAGAAATAGTGAAAATATAGCTTGTTTTGTGAGAACTTGTAAGAATAATTGTCTGAAAAAAATCTCCCTGGAAAAGAAAAGATTGCACGTTAGTCCTGTGCTTCTCAGCTCTGCAGCAGCTCAGCAATCCCACCAGAGCCACCAAGGCTGAGAAAAATGTGGAGATCAGGCAGCCAGCAATATTTCACACTGCTGAGAGATGTGTGTTTAGTGTTAGGTATTCAAACCTGAATTGTGTGAATGTGCTGCCCTAAAACAAGAAACTGTTTGCTGGTGGGAGATGTTTGGGAGAGTAGTTACAAAGTTTAGATTGCTTTTGCCTGCTGTATTCCCACCACACATTGCACTTTAATATTGTTCAGATGGGTTCAGGTTGGGTGTTTTCTTTCTACAGGATGTGCACAATTTTACAGGGTTTTTTTTTTTTTTCCCCAGGNTTGATGAATAAGAGGAATCTGTAAATCCTGAGGTTTTAGCAGAGGGGGCAAGTGCTGACCTGAATTTTTGTCTGTCCCATGCCTTCCCTCTCTGCCTTCCACTGAGAATGGATGTAGCAAGGGAGCTCCTGTGGCATCTGGGGAGTGCTCTGTGTGCTACCAGTCACCCTCAGGCTGTCTGAGAAGGAGAGGGAAGACACACAAAGTATCTTTCAAAAATCCTTTGATTTTTATCCCAAATACCTTAATTCTTAACCTGAGGCGCTTCTTTAAAGAATTACCTACATAAAGAACAACATTTCCCCCTTAGCTAGAATGCTGTTTTATATGAAAATAAAGGGCTGTTGTCATACATTTATTTTGGGCAATCAGTCAGCTGGGTAAAAATGCAGTATGAGATGATACCAACTAAATAAGGTTCTTGCAGAAATTATTTCTGCAGCAGGCATCTTACGATTATTTCTCAAGTTTGTTCTCATTTGCCTTGTTCTGGGTGTGAATTGTTTCAGAATTTCTGTCTGAAGTTTCCAGCATTTAACAGCTCTAGCTGTTTAATAATGATCACTAATTAAACAAACACAAGATGCCCCTCTTCCACATGGAAAAATCAGTGCTGCGTTTTTCCTGTTCCCTTGGAGTTATCACAAAAGCTTTGTGATACAGGAGCTTGGCACTCCTGTAAAAACAGAGTGCAGCCACAGAGAGTGCAGCTCCCTGGCCAGCACTTTCTGAGTCACATTTAAGGGTTCTAAGAGAGCAGCTCCCTTCAGATCGAGCCTGTGGGCTTTGAAGTTTGCTCACCCACTTGGCTGAATCAGAAATTTGTGTTGCTGTTGTGGTAGGAAATACAGTGATCCCCTTAGCCCAGCTTCCATCTGACACCTTGGCAAGCGAGCTCTTCCTTCTGCTTCTTGATGCACATTCCACTTGTCTCCCAGAGGAATGGGATACTAACATCTTGTCAGTGCTTTGATTTATGATTAATTGTTGAAGGAGCACATTTTTTGCAGTAACATAAGATTTGGGAGTGGAAGTATAAATTACTGTATTGTTTGCTTTGACACAAATAGCTGCTTTGGCTTCAGGGAGTTTTATCTTGCCGTGTTTAAGTCTCTTAATGATACTAGCAGGTACTTTTTCCTGCAGAAGATTTATTACTTTCCAGTGAAGAACGGGATGACAAAAGTATTAAAAAAACCCAAGACAAACACAAACCACTCTTCTGTTGTTGCTCTGGGGCTTCCTACCTTTTTTTTCCTGTAAGTCTGGAGATCTGTGTGGAACTGTTGCTGAAGCAGCTGTGCTGTTGCAGTTTGGCACACAAGTTACCTTTAAAATTGTTTAAAGTGGTTTCTTTTTCTTTTGTTATTTGTTTAATTGATGGTTTTGCTTGGTTTTTTTTCTTCTTTAAGACAAGCATCCTTTTAATTGCCAGAGCTTTCTTCCTCCACTTTCACATGCATGGGAAGGAGAAAGAACAGTGAGGCTGTGCACTGGGCGGTGAAATGCTCTAAAACTTCTGGGCATAAATTTCAGATTCCTGTTTCCTTCATGTCTGTTAGGTAACATTTTCCTCTGCCTTGGCAGTGTGAACTGTGTATCAGAGCTTCATAGCCTTAGAAGCTCCAGCAGGCAGCCCACAGAGGCACAAACTGGTAAATAACTGGTGGTGATGTTGACAGAATTGACAAATGAGACTGTGTCACTTTGCCTGTTGACATGGCACCGGGCTACAAGGAGTTGTGGCAATTAATATTTAAGAACAACACTGAAGAATTAAAATTCCTCTTAGAGCAAGGCTCTCTAAAGATACACGTGTGCTGGCTGGAAAAAAAAGTACTGAGGGACTTCTAGCAAATGTGAGGATGAATCCAATTGGTTCTACCCAATGGAACAGCATCATTTTGATAAACTAATTAGCAGTGACAGACTCTGTCCTTAGGGAGACTCTTAACCAAGTCCTGGATCATTTCTTTGAGTCAGCCACAGAAAATGCTTGGCTGTCAGCTCCATCCTGATTGCTGCCAATCAGCAAATTTCCTTCCAATAAATTAATTCCAGGCACACCCTGTTGGCTTGGCTGTTCTCTTTCAGGCTTACTGCTAACATCAGACTTGGAGTAAAAAACACCTACAACTTCACAGGGACAGCTCTGCTGCTTCTCAAGCCCACTGCAGTGCTGGCTGGGATGGCATGCAGTCCAAACCTTACAAGACTTTTCCCATATACCTGCAAATGCCTGTCTGTTTTGGCATTCCTGCAGGGTTCTTAACTAACTGATCTTTTATGAAGGAAAAAAAATTACACTTTAATGTATAATATTTTTCTTGGGGTTTTTTTGGGGGGGAGGGGGTGGTTTTTTTGTTGATTTTGGTTTTTTTTTAAATCTCAAAGGAAACTAAAAAGTCCTTAAAATGTTGATGTGAGAAAAGTTACTTCTCACTTTTGTTGACCATCTTTTTACTTCGCTGTGTAATTCTCAATTTTAGATAGGGCTCAAAATGTGGGTTTACGCAGTTCCACGCTTAGAAAGACTTTGGTTAGTTTTGGATGCAGAAAGGTGTTTGTAGGATTTTTTTACTTTCCTCATAGTTCTGAAGCCAGAACATCAAATAGCTCAGAGGTGCAGAGAGCAGGGGTGGGTATTCTTTGCACCAATGATTGCAAGACTAAAAATAAGCAGCAGAGATGTCTGTGTGCTTCCTCCCCTGAAAATACACCCAAGGTAAAGGAGAGGAAAGGTGAAGATGTTGGGTTTCTTCCACAGAACTGCCTGTGACAGCATCTAGAAAAACCCTAAAAAAACCAACCAACAAACAAAAATACCCCCCTAGAATATTTTGTACCCCAAACATGAGCTGTCTGAGGGGAAAATGGGAAGATGCTGCTACATCTCTGTCTCCTTGTGTACAATCAGGGCCTTCCATGGCTGGGAGTGCTCTGACCCACTGGCACAGCTTGCTGTGGAGTAACAGCCTGCAGTAAGTGCTCTGTGTTTTTCAGAAAGACAATGTGTGTGGGTTTTTAGGGAGTTCATATAAAGAAGCAATGGAAAGATTGCTGTCCCTTAAGGCCTGTGAGGCCAGGAACGCTCCTGTGCAGCCCACATGGGAATTTCACTTACATGCACAGAAAATAGTTTTCATATGATGTGGAGAAAATATGACAGCAATTCCATAGTTTTGCAGACTCTGTTAAGGTGCCTCAGTGATATTGTCCCATTCTTCCAGGCTGTTTGATGATTCTTTTTCATTATACAGCAGCAGATAGTGCCCCTCAGTCAAATCTAGCAAGTGAAAGCAATAACACGTTAGCAACTGCCAGTATCAGTAAAGTAAGGTTCCTCAGACCAGTATTTCTATAGATACATAAATCTATATGCACACACCTTCTCTGGAGCCCTTAGTTTGAAATGACTGCTTCCCTGACCCACCAGGCAAGGCAAGCTCTCCACAGCCCCTTGGAAACGGATATGAGAACATTTCCCAAAGCGCCACTTAATGAGCTGTAAAATGTTTTTTATTTACCAAATCCCAGCAACCCAACCACAGCCTGAACAATATAACCAGCTTCCTGCTCCCTAGAGCTTTGAAGTTTTTACTGTACATAGAAAACAGGTTTTTGAGAGAGAATTCTTCACCCTCTGCTCTCTTGGGGCTGTGTCTTTCCCCTTTTCCCCACAAGCCCAAGTAGCTGTGCTGCCGTGTGTGGGGCTCTGGCACGCTGGAGAGAAAAGGCTTTTCCTCTCTAACTTGTGGGTCTGCTCTGTGATTGTTGCCATGATCCTTAGTCTTCAGCAGCCCTTATTCCTGAGGGACATTAACGAGAAAGATTCCTGTTACATGCATGCTTTGTCTGTGCCAGACACAACAATGGTGAGGGAGGAATGCCAGGCATTTTTGGATCAGTGTGAGGTTTGGTTCTCAAAGAGCTCAGTTCTGGTCCCAGTTGCACCAGTCATGATTAACAGTATCTGCACTGAAGCTCACCAGACACGTTTTCAGCTGCTGTAAATTAATATCTCCAGTGACAGGCACACACTCCTGGTGTTTTATGCCCACTGACGTGCTGGCAGAAAGACTGAGTCTCTTGGGATGAAAACTGAGTCAGGTCCTGTAGTTTCAGAATGGATCATGCTATTCCACATGTGTAAGCTGGGAGTCAGCAGTGAAGGCTCTGGATTGTGATTCCATGAAGGAATTGCTGGGAGAGCAGTGAGTGTGTCTGAGCACTGTCCCAGACACTTCCAGCAGTGGTGTTGCTGCCTGGTGGGCAAAGTGAGAGCCTTGGGGGGAGTGAGGCTGCTGGATTGGGAGAATAACATATTCTCTGGTTGTGATTTAAGTTGGAAAAGAGGCTGATAATACTTCTGAAAGTTGCTTGCCATTGGTAGAATTGAAGAAAATAGGTTGGCAGGGGACCCAAAAAGAAATCAGGTCACTTTTTCTCGTGAATGCTACTCACTATAGTATTTTCAGTAAATTTAATGCATTTAGTGCCAAGAACTTCTCTCATCTTTACCTCCAGCTTCTACAAGCTTCTGTTGGAGTTTGAGACTTCATTTGGCTACTTTGATAGCTTATGATGCACATGCCTTTTCTATCTAATATTCCACCAGGAGCATCAAGGTAGGAGGAACAATATAAGCCCTACCATTGCATTAGTGTAAGTCATGATGGAGTTAGTCATCTATAATTCATGGATTTAACCTTTTGCTCAAACCACAGTGTGTTGTGAAGTGTTGCTGGGCTGTCCATCACTCTCACCATTGTCATCAGCTACAGTCACACCATTTAATGACTGCAAAAGAGTGCAGAAGCCGTACTGGTAACATATTCTTCAGCTCTGCTTCTTTCTCTCCCCTTATATGTATATTTATGCCGTAGTTGTTTTTAAACATATTTTGGAATTCTGGTCCTAAATTTCTCAAACTGATCATCTGATTTTAGATCCTGTTAGGGGAATGACAGCCAGGGCCTGATGCTGACACCCAGCAGGATGTGTGAGCACAGAGCTGAGCAAGGCTGGGGGATGGAACTTGAGGGCACGTGAAGCTTGGCCTGTGTAGAGAAAAGGCAGAGGGGAGGGTGGGGAGGTGGTGGGGCAGGCTGGTAACTCCCCTGAGTCAAAGAGGCTCACAAAAACCATCAAGGCTTGCATTTCTTCCTTTTTATGAGAAGAAGAAGAGTTTGGCAAGTCTGATGTTCACGGTGTGGATCTGGGGAGATACAGGAATTAAGCTACAATTCCTGCTCACAAACATGACTTAGTGTCCATTTGTCTCGATTTCTTGTCAGTCAAACAAGGATAACAACCCTGCTTTTCTCCCAGTTTGGATTTCTATTTCCATCTAAACCATTTTAGGCAAAATGAAGTTCAAAAAAATTTCGGTGGCACCCAGAACTACTGCTTCTCCTGGTGAGGAGTCTCTTGTGGCAGGAGGGATGCAGGTTGGGCAGCCAGGAGGACATCACTGGAAGCAGCGTGCTCTTGTCTGTACCCTTGCTGGTTTGTTTTGTTCAGATGTTTCCAGTTTCCCCAGAGTTAAACAGCTCTACTGTTGCCAGGACTGGGTAACAGAGAATTGTCTTCTAACTCTCAGGTGTCTTTGAGGTGTGTACTTCTCCATGCCAGCACACCAGACCATGAACGTGCTCCAGTAATTCATTGCTGCTTCTCAGGAATGCTGAAATTGGGGACTTTTGAGGAATTGAGGAATGCTGTTCAGGGGACTTTTTTCAGGATGAAGAGATGGCTTCTTCCTAAAGGTTGAATTAGCAGCTGTCCCTGTCTGGAGGTGCTCGTTTTGTCCCCTCTCTCCTTGCCATGTGTTAGTTTTCCTCCAGTGCATTTCGCAGGTTTGGGTTGCTCGTGCTATCTGGTTTGGGCTCTGCCAACACAATCAAGGTGTGTTTTCAAACACTCACTGCAGCACCTTGGCTTTGGGAAGGGGTGAAGTGAATGCCCTCAGGGACACCGCGGTGTCTGACATCTCCTCTTGAGCCCATCCTCTGCCCAGCCATCCGTTTGTGCTCCAGCAAGAGCCTGTGAACACTTGGCTTTTGCATCACTGGTGGTGTCCATCTCTGGTGGTGTAGGATATTTTCTCATCTCAAGGAGAAAAGGAATGTTAAAATTCTCACTTTGGTCTGTTTCTGAAGTCTACCAATAACTTTCCTTAACAACTTCAGTGCAGCTTTCAGACAGTATTGTTAGTTTTTGGGGGAAAGGAGGGAAAAGGTCGACTCCCAGTGGCCTACACCAGCAGAAAATCTGCACAAGGTGCAACCACAGTTTTTTAATTACACATTTACCAGCTTGGGAGAAGCATAAGTGATTCCACATGGTACAAGGTGATGGAACCTTGGATGTGTGCTGGGATAACTGAGATAAAACTCATCTATGTGACTTCAGCTCTTACAGAAAGCCTCTCAGAATTTATTGGAGCCAGTTCAGAAGTTCATAACTTGGGTGGCTGGGGAAGATGGGGTGTTTAAACATCGTGGTGAGGGCACATTCAGTCCACTTGACCTGGGTCACTCTCTGAAAGCTGTGGCCCTTTCAAACAAGCCCAGCTCCCTTTGCTTTCCCACAAATAGTGCTGTTCCCCACCTGGTGGGAAGTTGATAAATTCTTACACTCAGTGGTACTATTTATTGCAGTTCAGCAGCTCAGCCACCATTTTCCCTCCCAAGACCATAAATAGTTTCTCACCATCGTGCTGATTTTTAGCCTTTCTTTAATATATACTTTTCTCACCCAAGGCCAACCCTAATTTTCTCATTCTTCAGTGGACAGAGAAAAAATTTTGGCAGAACTTGCTGTCAGCTTTTTCCTCTGCCTGTTGCTTCCAAGAAATATGCAGTCTACACCCATAGCACAAATACAGAATGTGTGGGAGGAGGAGCTCAGGTGCCTGCACAGCGTCAGAAATGGCTCCATTTGTGTGAAAGGCCTTCAGTGAAGGAAAGGAGGCTTCCAGAAAAAAGAGAAAATTGTCAATCTTCCAGGAGAGCAGCAATCTGGAGAGAAGCTGTCCTACACCCCCTTTTTCTGTAAATACCCCTCT
The DNA here is from genome assembly GCA_013399835.1 of Leptocoma aspasia. Taxonomy (NCBI): domain Eukaryota; kingdom Metazoa; phylum Chordata; class Aves; order Passeriformes; family Nectariniidae; genus Leptocoma; species Leptocoma aspasia. Next base: position 184,790 of record VXAX01007196.1, read on the forward strand.
CAGTTCTGCTGTCCCTTGTTCAGAAGTAAAGAAGTAACCAATGGCCTGTTGGGTGTGACAGGCACATGAGCAGGACCTAAATGCCTTGTATTACACCACCTCTCTTCTGGCTCATCCAGGTGTCCAGCTCTGAGAAGAATTTTGTAGCTCAAAAATAAATGATTCAAGCCTTTAGGCTGACAGCAGTCAGGTGAGAACAGTTTTAGAACAGCTCTACAAGGACTAAGCTATCTAATTTTCATAAAAGTTATTTCATTGAATAGTATGTGCACTGATTGAGGGCTTGGTTGTTCTGTCATTTGTATGTATGTGGGATGGTGCTTTACTAAAAGTAAAATAAATAAAGCCATTTCTTCATCCAAAATGTTCTTGGAATTAGCATAGCCTCTGCCCCTCCATGTTGGTACTTCCTCCTTCTTACTGGTTTTCTGTTCATTGATCAGTACAAGCAAATTCTCTCATTTCAAATCATTTGTCAGGCCTAAAAAGTGCTAAAAATGTCCCTGTGCTGATGCAGCTTTGACCTCCAAGGTTGGGTTTCTCACACTATTCCTTGACCTGGCCTGAAGACACTAAAATCTTTAGTGAGACATTTCAGAAGGAGAAATCCTGAAACAGTCTCACAGTTACTAAATGTTTGAAACAAATGTGTGTTTAAAACCTGAGCAGAACTAGCCAGGCATTTACAAGGACCCCAACTGAATTATTTTTTTTCCTGCAGTTAAATATTATTATTAAAAAAGCCTTTTCTTGTTCTTTTTATTGGCATTGTTCCCTATAGAAACAGGGTGTCTGCAGTCACACTGTGTTCTCCTCTGCTCCTAACTTCTCAGTTCTTGGAGAACTTCAGTGAAATTTGAACTAGTCTAAGCCCATTTGATGGAAAGGAAGAGCTCTCAACGATATTAGCTTTACAACTCCTGCAAGAATAGGAAGCACAGAGAAACCACATTAATATTTCTATTCATTGAAAAACTGTAAGGTGAGTGCAGCTTTATTAAACATGAAAAAATCTTCAGAGGAAAGGCTTCATTAGTTCTGTTGCTCACAGAACTACTTGTGCATGTAGCAGGAGCACTGAAATATTTAGTCACAATATTCATAACTGGAGTGTGAGGCAACAAGTCAGTCTGGATTGCAACTTCTGGGTGCAATCCTGAAGTGCACTGATACAGGTGTTTAGATAGTGAATAGTTACAGAGGTGAGCATTGAGTATTACTGATGGGTTTGGAAATTCTACCCTAAATTGTTTAAAGAGAGGGAACAGTAGAAAAGGGATTGATATGAAGAATTCATGTATAAACTCATTTCCTTGATTTTGATTAAATGACTAAAACAAGATTTTGCCTAATGTGACCACTTGCTTGCATGAGAGGTCACTTTGCAATTTATTACCTAATAAATATCTTTTTATAGGACATTTCTATGGGGTACGTAAGCTCCTGTTAGCAAGGGACTCTCAATTTCTCTTCACTCTGGCGGAGTCCAGGGAAATCAACATTTGCAGTGCATTTATTGCCTGACAGTTCCAAGTCAGTCCAGAACATGTCATCACTTTTTACTCTCTTTGAGTGATTGTAGGAGATGTGGCATTTGGGCTGTGATTCCAGCCAGTAACAAAGCTGGGAGATTTCTGGTTCCTTTTTAGCCATTTCTACTTTGGGTGTAACATCCTTCATGGTGCAAAAAAAGGAGGCTAAAATCCTGCTCTCTCCAGCACCACAGAGCTGTGTTGATTTTACTTGTGTACGTCCAAAATGCAGGGCAGTTCTTAGCTCAGCATTAGAAATTCTGTTTCTCAGTAAAAAAGTCAACAGAAAGGTGGTATTTGCACACTCAAAAAAAAAATTGCTACCTACAACCTACAGGTTCCCCTGTGTTGAATATTTTTCTCTTATGGGTGATAAAGCTGGATTTAACATACCAGTCTAAGCTGTTCTGCCTCCTGCTATTTTTACATTGTTTTGTCTTTTTGCTTTTAATTCCTAGAAATTTCAGGGGGTTTCCTTCATGCCTCGAAGGCCCAATTTCTGCACCATGTACAACCAGCCTTTCCCTGGAGCCATTACACTGTTCCTAAAGCACACCCATCACATCATTGTGGTGGGAGCCAAGACCCAGGGTTTGTTTCCTCTTTTCTGGAAGGAGACTGATTTTGACTCACCAGGGATCTCCCACGGAGCCTTTCATTTTTCAGCCTCATTCCTTCTGACTGGATTTTGACCAGAGCTGAGCTAACAGTTTTGAAGCACACAGTTCTCTCAGTGTAATCAAGATCCATGGAATTTGTGGTTTGATTTTTCTGTGTATCATGCGCTAAGGAATTATTTTCCCCAAGAAAAAATCTTTCCCTTTTAATAGCACTTGGGTTTTCTAGATGACTTTTCAAGCTGCACAGATCACACCAGAATGAAGGCAGCCCTATTGTTCTGGCTCCTGGGGTGCCATTGTAAAAACTCCTTTTTTTTCCCTCAATATTAAAGGCGCCTTCTGCCAAACTTGTAGGGATAAAATCAAAATGCAAGAATCAGGAGTGTTTTATTGACTGTAAATATGTGCAGCTCTGGGGTGGGACAGGTTTTCCACTTCTTTTACCAGCATGTGGGTACATGGAGGTATTTCTAAATGAGTGTCATTTAGGTCTTCAAGAAGCACAAGTTCTTCACAAGTTCTTCACCTTTGTGAAGAATATCTCACCTGTCCTAGCATGTAGTAAATAATGGGTTCATTGAGAGCCTCAGGGTGTGGTTTGGGTTTGGTGGGCCAGACCTGGGCAGTGCACTCAGCTTTTCTCAGGTTTGTGAGGCAGGAGCTGTTGCAAGAACATATTATAAGTTTCTCTGCATGCAGGCCTGCAGAAAATTCTTCCCATGGGAAAGCATCTTTTTACTGTCTTTTTACTCTGTACAAGTTTCTGTAAACAAATCTCTGAGTTGTGTTTCAAGGACATTTGGATTTCTCTGCCTGTCTCCTCATATGGGAGATGGGGGTTTTCTTTCTTTCAGCCTATGAGGTGAAAAGTTGTTATCTCTGATTGTGTAAGCTATTCTGGCATTCCTTGGATGGAGCTGGAGGCAGGAGCTTTGGATGCTCTGGGCTGGGCAGATAATAGCCAAATCCTTTGAATTATGGAGTCCTGTTAATAAATCATATTTAGCCTTCTGATATTATTGTCAAGAGTCCTTTGTTGATGCACAGACCACGGCAATAAGGAGCTTCACAAAGCTAGCCAGGAGTGAGATTCCTGGAGAAGACTCACTTCTCCAGGAGTGGAGATATTCCCTGGAAAAACCCTCCAGGCTCTGTGCATGCTGTTCCCCACTCTCCAGGGAAGGTGGGAGGTGACTTGGGGCTGTGTCACCTCCTCCAGCCCTTGCTGGAGCTCCTTGTGGCAAAGAGCCAAGGCTGCTGAGGAAATCCATGGAGTGAAGGAGCTTTCCATGGCCTGGACTGGGAGGGGGCACAGCCATTGTCCTTGTTTGTCTCCTTCATCCCGTCAGTCTCCACCAACAGCAGGAGTGTCAGAAAATTTGGTGTGATACTCCGCATTGAGGAGATGTTTGGCAGCAGTTCTGTGGTGATGTGAGCTGGCACAGCTGTGTGGGTCCATTTTGGCAGAATTACTGGGATCTTTTCTTGTCATGTTTTCAAAAAGACCACTTCCCTGTGCCACCTGCCCTCAGCTCATCCTGAGAGCACTAATGGGGACCTGCAGAGCTGCTCAGAAGGGATCTGCCAGCAGTGCCCTTTCTGCCTATGGTATCCTGCAAAAATACATTGGATTTAATTTATTTGGTTAGGACATCTGCTTTTTGTTTGGTATAACCAATTTCTCTGACTAACCACATTTTGTCTAAGCAGTATGCACTATATTTATGTGGCTGCAGCAATTTCACCCTAGTTCTAAGTGCAGAATTCTGTTAATTTATGAACAAATGCTCAGAATTCTTCTGCTAGCACTTCTGTGGGATGGCTTTTGTTCAGGTTACCTTGATAGACATTCAGACACCGTATGCTAAGGACTGCCCTCTAACATGAGTCAGACTTGTTCTTTGGCAGCCTTATTTAATTACAGATCCATCCTAAAACTTGCTTTGTCCTCACTGGAGAATTCATTTCTGAAGGTAGGAGAAAAAGCTCTGGAGGATTTAATGACTTTGTAAAGAGGTGTTCATTTCCACAGTGAGACTTGGCCTCAAGTGATTCTTCAGAGACTCTGTTCTCAACCTGGGAATATTTCACTCAGTTTCTGTTGCAGATTCCAGGAGTTACCATTGATGTTTGATAGTGTGTCAGCCTGCCCCACTGACAAGCAGGCATTAATACATTTTCCCCCTGCAGCAGCCAGTGTGGAATGCCAAGGCTCTGCAGTTTGTTTTTGTCCCTCTGACACCCAGGGCTCCACATCAAGGCCCTGTGCAGAGCTTGGCCTGGAACTCTTGTGAATACAATAAATACAGCACTGGCAGGCAGCCAGTCTTCATCAACCAGGGAGCGTGTTTCCTCATAAATAATATTAATATTTTGAAATACTACCACCTTCTGGCAGCTAGAGGAGAGCATATTCAGACCATTTCTTGGTGGAAAACATTACAGTGGCTTACGTTACGAGGAGATGTACTTTCTGGTGTTAACTTTGAATTTTACATTCTGTTTTTGAATCATAGAATATGCTGGGTTGGAAAGGACCCACAAGGATCACTGAGTCCAACTCCTGGCCCTGCACAGGTCACCCCAAGTCACACCACGTGTCTGAGAGCGTTGTCCAAACGCTTCTTGAACCCAGACAGGTTTGGTGCTGTGCCCACTGCCCTGGAAAGCCTGTTCCAGTACCCAACCACCCTCTGGGTGAAGACTCTTTTCCTGATATTCAACCTAAACCTCTCCTGAGGTCATTTTCTTCAGGAGTTCTGCTCTCAAAGGCCTATTGATGCAGATTTCCAGTGTGTTCCATCGGGGAATAGGTCATGTGCTTGTTTCCTTCATTTTCCAGCTTGGACATTTGTTTCAGCAGGTGCCCTCAGTCTTCACTGGTGTCTTTGGGAAGAACTATTCCTTCCATGCAACCCTTTTTCCATTGCCCCCTCCAGTACTGGCATAGAATTTTTGTAAATATAAGCTGAACAAAGCATTAACAGGATACAATCTTACTAATTTTACCCACCTTTGAGGCTAACACTTTTGGGTTTTGGTAGTTTTTGGTATAAGCTGAACAAAGCATTAACAGGATACAATCTTACTAATTTTACCCACCTTTGAGGCTAACACTTTGGTTTTTGGTAGTTTAAATGCTGGTATAGCTTCCTTGAGTGGATGTTCAGTGTGTGTTTGACAACTCAGAGACTGAGTCCAGGGGATTGCATTTGTTTGCAGTGCAGAAGGAAATGGGTGATGTTCTCCTCATGCAGATCCATCCCATGGATTCCCAAAAGGTGCTACTCTTCCATGCTCTGCCTTGAGGCAGACATGAGGCTCCCTTGCTCCCCAGGGGCCTGGGGATCAGCTGAATTGGCATGGCAGAGCTGCACCTCTGCTCTGGGAGACAGTGGAAGAAATTCGTTCCCTTTGGTCATTTATTTCAGTCTGAAATACAAAGGTATTAGATGATCAAGCATCAGGAAAGGGGAGGATTTCTGTGTCTCAGGTTTCTGATCCTGTGGCCAGAGAGAAGTCCACTTACTGGATTCACATAAAAAATGCACAGCTGGCAGTTCTTGTTTCATGGGGAAAAATTGATAGGTGTTATGTATTTGTTTGGACTTGAGGGTTTCTTCTGTGTGTTTGGTTGGTTTTTTTTCTCCCCCATGAAAAACATTTCTTGTATAACAATACAAGAAGATGAATTTATATATTGTTGGGTTTTATGTTTTTTGCTCTGGACAGCCTTATAGAAATATATGTTCATTTTTTTGATCGGGCATCTCTGTATGCCTGATCTAAACAATTTCTAAACAACTTTTCATTTTTTTTATGCTAAGCAAGAAGGCAATTCAAAACCCTGTACTTCATACATAGAAGTTGCAGGGTTCTGCACAAAAGGCTGCAGCGTTGGGTAAGTGTCACCTGAATTTGTAAGAAGGTGCTTGAAATACAGGGGCTGCCATATAGAATGGCCACTGTAAAACTGGGAGGAGAATCCAGGTGTCCTGACTGTGGTGTGCCTGCAGTGGCTCATTCTTATTGTATTAAAATCCAGTAGCAAAGAAATTTAACTTTAAACATTGTGATAACTTGTTTATTTCATTTTGCTTAAATGGTGAATTTAATCGTGTCTGCATCTGATAAAAAAACCATAGATATTTCCATGCTGCTGAGGTATAAAGATGGGGAATGTTTTCTCAGAAAGAGTTTGGATAATGGCATTTCAATGCTGTGATTATGCTGACTCCATGAAAGGTACAGGTCCCTGTGTAGGTAATTAACAACTAAAGAAAAAGATGCACTCCAGGAAACTAATTATCTTTATTCCTATCTGGCAGTGATTAATTTATAGCTGAACAGATTCTAAACAGTGTTTAACTGCAGTAAATTCTGTCTTGGGCTGATAGGCCCAAAGGAGACAAGGAGAAGACAAGTTTGCTAAGAGAGGAGTTAATCCCATTTGAATTCTAATGGGTGGATTTGGGAGGCACAGGGCAGTGAGCTGAGAGCTTTCAGGAGAAGGCAGCTCAGCTTCAGAGATCCCTGAACAAACCTGGTTACCTGGGTGGAAAAAGTCTGCCATCCTGAGCACTGAGGCTTTGGCAGCTTTCTGGCTTTCCTTTTCTGAGTTTTGAATGGACCAAGAAAATAATTACTCTCTTAAGCTCTCCATACCTTAGAACCTTTTTCTCTCAACTTTCTAAGTGCAGAAAGAGAGGACTGGAATATAGCATTTCCCTACTTCACAAATCCTGCTTTTCTTTTTTTGCTTTCCCAGGGGAGGATATAGTGGAGTTGGAAACCCATCACTACTTTGGAGACCCATTGATTGGATTTGTGTCCTGAATGCTTCCTGACACAGAACTGGGGCTCAGATTAATGAGATTATTTCAATTTTAGCCTATGATTGCAAATTTCAAGAAGAAAGATTATTGATGTCCCACCAAGTGTAACCATTTGTAAGAACATACCTGGAGAAGGGGCACCTGTAGATCTGTTGTCCTCAGCTGGTGATTTCATTAGAATTTCACCTGAAAAAGGCAGAAGGTAAAGCAGGCTGTCATCCATTGCAGTCACCTGGCTGTATCAGTCTCCTGGGTTACTCAGCTGGGATTGATTAATTAATTAATGATACAATTAACAGGGTCATTAGGAGCAATCAGAGGAAGTTCTTTTGAACAGCAGCTGCTGTTTGCCTGTGGTGGCTGATGCAGGTGAGGAAAGGCAGGTCCTACTCTGCCAGTCAGCACAGGCAGCGTGGGCAAGACAGGACAGGGAGAAATCATTCTTCAGGAAAATAGGATGAGAGAGGTCAACTGACTCCTTCCAGGGGGTAACCCTGAAAGTGGGGAAAGCTGCTCAGGGTCACAGAGAGCAAGTGGAAATTTAAAATGGCCCTAAATGCAACTTGATGACTACAGTAGAAGGTGCCTGAAGCTGAGCTCCCTTGTGGCCGGTCTCACTTGCTGTGCTGCACCTGGCCTGGGGACACGGAGGAGACCAGGCTGTGTTTGACCTGCTGGGAGCCCAGAGCTCATTAGGAAGGGGGTGCACATGGGAACAACCAGGAGGAAAGAAACAAAGGAATGCAGTGCTGGGATAAAGGCATTAAAGGCATTATTCCATGGAGTAATTTGATGGGCAATGACTGCTGCTCCTGGGTGAGTGCCTCAAACAGAGCAAAGGCCCAGGATGTCACACACAATCACTCTGTTATGGAAGTCAGCTGAACTGCTGGCAGGAAGGTTGGGGCTCTGAGATGGGGGCAGGTGCAGGAGGGGTTGTTGCCCTTGGGGAGTTGCAAGAGAGAGAGAAAAGAGGAGACAGGTCGTTCATGGTCTGCAGCTCATGAAGATGGGGAAATAGAACATTCTTTGGAAACCACTGTGTATAAATTGAGTCTGATTTATTGGGGTTTTTTAATGTCCAGCAGAGTTATGAATTTTAGTTCCAAAGTTTGTGTTTTAGGACTGCTTTTGAAGATCTCTCATAAGGGGTGAGAGGTCAGAAATGCACGGGTTTTTAGTGAATTATGTTCTCCCATGGGTATCTGGGGTTTTGTCTGTTATTAAGAATCTGAGTGAGCTCATTTTGGTGAAGAGAGGTTGTTTACTTGCTAAGAGAGCATTTAATGCACTGGATGTAATACAGTACATGCAGAATAAATATCCAACATCCAGAGAATTTAATTTTGTTACTGTGGGGCATTTAGTGTGGTGGTTTCCTGCTAAACTTGATGAGTTCAGCAAGATTGGAGGATGTGCTTGAGAGTTCATTGGAAAATTTTTCAGTGGAAAGGCTCCTTTTAGAATAGCCTGAAATTGTTTCATGATTGTTGCATAGGTTACAGCCTAAGGGTCATTCTTTATTTGGTCTGCTTTTAAATTTAAACTGGCCCATTTGCATTTTGTTGTTTTACACAGGCAAAACACCCAGGAGATGTGGGAGCAAGTGGCAGTTCAGTGTTGAGAGGAAAACTGAAATATAATTGTAAAAATTCTCAACAAAGACATTCACCCATAACCCCCTCCTTCTTTTTTAATAAAACCTTGTCTCTGCCCCTGGGACAAAGGGGAGACTTATTCTTCTTTTGATAGATTGCTTTTTAGGGTTTGTCCATATGTGAGATTGCATTATTGAGCCAGCAGACCAGTTGCTAGCAGTTATCCACTTCATCACTGCCTGCAATTATCAGCAGATAGCACAAAAAGGAACAGTGCAGAGGAGCTCATGGAAGGGCCAAGAACAATAGGAGAGATGGCTGAAGAAAATTAGTAAGTGAGAGCAAAAAATTCCTTTTGGTGGCAGTTTCCTAGTGGTCTTGGTCCCTTTTATCCACTGTTTCTGTAACTCTTGTCAGTTCGTGCAGAGTGTGGCTCTGCCACTGCCCAGTGTAGAGCAGCAGGACACGAAGCACAAAGTGACACCCCTGGGACACCCCTGGGTGCCTGTCCCAGCACACAGAGCTGGTTTGTGGGGCTCTCTCTGCTCCCCACTGCCCTGACCCCTGGGATGGGCAATCACTGCCTTGCTGGGGCTCTGCCAGAGGTGTGGGACAGGCCCCACACGGTGTGTGTGACCTTTCCTGGTGGGAGCAGAGTCCTGTGGGAAGAGGTGAGTGGAGGGGAGTGTCCCTGCACGCAGACAGGCAGGTGTGCCCACCTGCACTGCCTCACCTCCAGGTGTGGTGTTGTGTGAACATATTATAAGTTTCCCTGCATGCAGGCCTGCAGAAAAATTCTTCCCATGGGAAAGGGTCTTTTTACTCTGTACAAGATCCTATAAAAAATCTCTGAGCTGTGTTTCAAGGACATTTGGATTTCTCTGCCTGTCTCCTGATACAGGAGATGAGGGTTTTCTTCCTTTCAGCCTATGAGGTGAAAAGTTGTTATCTCTGATTGTGTGAGCTATTCTGGCATTCCTTGGATGGAGTGGGAAGCAGCAGCTCCAGTACTCCAGGCTGGACAGATAATAGCCCAATTCTTTGAATTATGGAGTCATGTTAATAAATCATATTTAGCCTTCTGATATTATTGTCAAGAGCCCTTTGTCACCGCACGGACCACAGCAATAGTGTGGGACACTGTGTTGGGGACAAATAACCCAGAGGTGCTGTTTGAACTTGTCTTCTGATGCAGGAAGGTGGCACAGTCACTGCTGGGATGTTCCACAGGCACTGGTTTGATGTAGGCTTGCTGCCATTTTCCTTTTCAGACTTAAGGCACTACAGTGCAGTGACAGGCAGAAATGTGCAGATATGTTAAAAATGTCTAAAAGCACGTGCTCTGGAGCTAAAAATATCAAATAAGGAGCAGTATGCAAATCTGAAGGTAAGCTATTAGACTTGGTGTGGAAAGGTGCAATGTGTGCCCAGTTTCAGGTTTAATGTTAATATTCATTACTTTCTTCAAATCCACCATGAAAGCTTTTTGCGTTGTGCTGAGAATATATTTCTTACACAATACTTATGGTAGTAATTCCTGCCTGCCAAGGATTTATAATCAGGCTTTGAAAAATGTATTCTTTAAAGTAAGAATAAAAAAAGATTTTTCCATCTACTCAATTCCTGGTGCACAGTAGTGAAGCTGTGTAGTCTAATCCAAAGAGCTGATGAAATAAAAGAGAGATAACAATAGATTAACTTTGATTTGTTAGAATGTATTGCATGTTTATCTCCAGAAACACACACTCTCAAGCTGAAGTTTCACGAGTTTAATTTCAGTCTGTGTGTCCAGGCCATCTAATGGTCAGCCTTTTGCTGTGCTCTTCTCAGAAAGCACGGGCACTTGATCATGTTTCTTTATTTTTTTTTATCAAAAAACAAATGTCTGAAAATTGGCACACATCTTCAACAGAAGAGATAAACATGCTCCCCAAATGGTAGTTCTTTTTAAGTCATAGATGTGAAACTCAATCAACAACAGCAATAGCAAAAAAAAAATCCCAATTTTGGAGCTCTTCATGATGAGGATTTGGGAGTTTATTTTTCATTTAGCATTGAACAAGAGAGAAGACAGAAAAGTTTAAGCAATTATTTTAAGTAGCTTTATTTTTCTGTAGCTTTGCAAGCACTTCAGTTTTTTTTCTTCCCCTTTTCTACTTTGCTGTGGAAAATAAGGAAGGAGAAGAAAAATTTTTTTAAATCTAAAAACTCTTAAATTTTCAGAATATATCCTCCTGGTATCTTTTATTATATATATTTATATTTAATATTATTTATGTTTATAAAAATATCTTTTATTGCTGCAAACATTAAAATGTGTAAAAAATGTGTAAAGTGAGTGTGGAAAAATACACTCCAGTTGTGGAGGCAGAATGAGCTGTGGGAAGAGTGGTGGCACTGGGAGCTAAGACATTCTTCCTTATTTTGCTTAAGGGAGTAAGAGGAGAGAGGAGTGTGCTGGTTGTATTTAAGTATTCAAATCTGCACACTCACCACATTTCTTGAAACTTGCAGCAGTGAGGATGCATCAAACTGGTTTTGCAGTGTCTTATTTCCCGTGCTGAGCACATCACCAAAGAATGGTTGTGCTTAGGAATTGGGGGTTGCCTGGTCCTGATCCTTCCTGGGGGCAGCATGTGGGAACACAGAAACATTCACATTCCAGGTATTTTCCCACTGAGGACCAGAGGCTCAGGTACACACATCCCAGGGAAGAGTGGAGAAAAAGGTAAAATCCATCAGGTTTAGCCAGGTGCCCTCCTGGTGTCAGTGCAAGTCTGACTATCTGGGTTTTTACAGTAGCAGAATTAGGCTGGAATTAAATTGTTTTGAAGAAACACAACCAAATTGTTCTACAAGACAAAGGGAAGCAGCAGTTTCATGTGCAGTAGATATGGTCCTGACAGAAGCTGCTTTGATTTGCTGAGGCTGTGAAAGATGGGTGGAAGGGAACTCAATTCCTGCACATACAGGGCAGCCTTTGGGTGCCATGAAAAGGGGTTGCTTTTACCCTTTTTCTTTGTTTCTGTACACAAAATGTGCCACCACATGGACAGGTTAGGTACAAATACACCTGTAATTGTTGAAGGGTGGAGCAGGGTGTAACCCTGGTGGGTGCTGTGTCTCTCCAGGGAGTGCTGTGTGCAGCCTGTGGGGACAAATTCCATCCATAGGGTCACAGAAATTGTTTCACTTGTCAAGCACTGCTTGGGAAAGCTGGCAGGAAAAGCTCCTGTGGTGTCACTGTTCCAGAATGGGATGCTCAAGCAGTTGATAATTGCAGCTAGGAGGGGTCATATGGGACCTCGAGGTACAAACATAATTCCAGGGAACACTGGTTTACAAACAGGATCTTATCAGGCAGTCTTGATGCTGGGTTTTTGTTGGCATTCACAAAGGTTTGATTAAGTTAACTCTGTTAGTACATTTGGATTTCTGTAAGGCATTTGACATAGTGCCAGGCAACATTCTGAGTAAAACCATGTGTGATTATTAAATCCATATTGCCCATATCCACTGGATTAAGACTGGCTGAAAGATCACCAAAAAACTCCAAATTGGAAATACTCACCTAATGAAACTGCTGAATTTGTGCTCCTTCCGTGGGGCATCTGCATTCAGTCCAGTGCAAATCAGTACCTGTGTCTGAGAGAAAAATACAAAATCATTGTCATAGAAGATAATGGGAAAATTTGGGAAATTATTAAAACAAACCAAAAAACCCCTCAAAACCTGGCAGGATATTTGAAGGCAACTCATGTGAACTCCTTACCTTTATGCTGGGAGACCCTGGTTCAGAAAGCAGGGCAGGAGAGTGGAATCAATCTCAGGAAAAGCAGATTTCCAGCAGCCCTGTGCAGGGCTGTGCTTGAAGGCCCAGAAAAACATCAGACCACAGACTTCTAATAAACACAGCTCTTTCATATTTCAGTATAAATTAAATTGCTGAAGTCTGATTCCTCTTTGGTTGTAAGGTAAGCAGCATTTCATCTTGATATAATCTCTGGTGCAAGGGAAATTCTTGATGCACATTTTTAAGATGTATCTTATATGTGCATTAGTTTGGTTTTTAAGCACTGTCACCTTTAAGTGGTTTTTATTTGTGTGTAGTTTATAAGGCAAACATAGTTACAGGCACAGATCTTCCTTATGAGAAAAACAGAAATATTTCAGAACAGGGAACTTTGCTTGAAGAAACACTTTCCTGTCAGTGAAATGGGTGATTGTAATTCTTGGAGCTCTCAGGTGTCAGCATTAGTTACCCACAGCATAGTGGAACTAATGTAACCAGCCAGAATTTTCCTTATCAATTCATAGATGAGCTATTACTTCAGAGTAAAAGAATAAATCTGGAATGAGGGGTTAGAATGACTGGCCTCAAAGACTGTCCTTGAAGCACTCTAATTTATTGCCTACATAGTTACTGCCTGTGGTGGTCTCTGTCTTTAAAACATTACACTGGCTCAGGCTGGAGGTGACACTTGCTGTTTCAGAGGCTATTCTTTGTAGCACTATATGCCTCAGATTATGTGGATTCAGGGAGAAAATATTCCTTAAAAAACATGTTACAAAACAGTGTTTTGGTCAAAAGGAAGGAATCCATGATGAGAATGAATCTGGATCCTACATTTTGCATGTAACATGGATCACATGCTGGAAGCTGCAGCTGCATTTTGTTGTGTCAGTAGCATTATAAAATATTAATACTTTTGTGAGCTGAGCACAAGTACAAACCCCTGGTTCTCACCTTCCCTTAGTCTTTTATCCCAGTCAGGTGCTGTGTGTGATGTTTACCCCTCGTGTGGGGATGGGCTGGGCAGGCACTGCTCCAGCATTCTTGGATCCACCCTCCCAAAATGCCCAGGCTGTAAAGGGAACCCCAGTTATTCTGTTCCTGATTTGGCTGCGTGGCACAAGGGGGAGCTCAAGGTTCAAATTGCTGCTGAATATTCATAGATTGCACAGAGCATCCCCAGCCAGGTTCTGTTCTAAATTGCTCAGTGCATTAGACTTTAACTATAAAATTACGATTTCAAGAATGTAATAGTTTAATGGAACTGAAGCTACTTGGGTTTTTTCATTAGAATCCATGCAAACTGGCTTTTTCCTCTCTGCTGAGTTAATACAGTAATTCACAAAGAGTTGCTTTTTTATAAACCTGCTCAGCTGTAACAATGATGTACAGAGTCACTCTCCCCACTGAATGCAGTGTGAGAACTTCAGGGATTCTGCAGGAGTGATCACTCCATGAGCTTTAGCAAGGAGCTGAACTTGAGCAGAAATATTGTGCCACTTAGCTTGTGATGGAAGTGCTGGTACTAATCACTCTTCAGCAATCATGTGCTGTTGTTATTAGAAATTGCATTGAAATGGAAGTGTGGTTCCTCACCTCTTGTGATTGGCATGTCAAATGAGCACAAAGAAGTGACAGAAAATTACTGCACTGCCTTTCAAATTAGAACTGAGGAGTCTTGAGCTTCTTCCCTAGCAAAAATCAGTATTTAGTGCTATCTAATTCTCAGTAGGAGTGTGCTTACTCGCTGGCAGTGTGCTGGAGCAGCAGCAGTGTGTTTGCAGTACTGTCTGTGTGGTGGCTGTAGGAATGTCACAGACATCCAGGGAACACACCAGCTCCTGTCCCTGCCCTTCTCAGGTGCCTTGGGCACTTTGGGAGTGGGACTGGTGCTCTGTCCCTAAACCTAGAAGTGACTTTTTTTTTTTAATTAATATTGCCAAGCTTAAAGGTTTGTTGGTTTGTTTTGTTTTGTTTTTAAATCAGAAATTCCTGCTTGTTTGCTTTGTAAGGAAATGTGGTAATACACTCATTTTATATCAAACCATGAGCAAGGCCAGGAGTTTGGTAGAGAATTACAGCAGTAGGTGTAATTTCAGTCACTAGGTGCTTTGGGTCTCTCTTCTGTAACTCATGGAAGACATCCCAGCCTTCTGAACCCTGAGATCTGCCTCATGACATCTCTCTTGTTGAGGAAGAAATTCCTTCTGTGTCTTGTTTTTGGGAAAGCCAGTGAAAGGTACACCAGCATAACTAGAGTGTAAAGGACAGAATGTATCTTAGGGAGGAAAGGTAGGGGTGAGATGTGATTTGAAAGCTTGAGGCTACAAGCTGGCCTCCTAGTTCAGAAAAATACCGTTTGTTAGCTTTACAGTGCAAGTTAAAAGTCAGGCAGTTGCCAGAGGAAGGAATTCAGGACTAAATGTGCTGGTGAGCTGATCTTCTCTGGCAATTCCAATGTGCCTCCTGCAGTTGAGAGAAATTACAAATGAGACAGATTAGAGCTGCTGGAGACTAAGCGAGTAAAGCTGCAGGAATAATTTAAGCAACAGTTCTCCCTTTCCCATCTCCCTGAAAAGCACAGAGTGGGTAAAGGTTTGTTTAATTCTATATTGGATTTAACTCTGCATTGCATTTCCAGTTTCCTCTGTACTTGGGGGCTAACTGAAGAGATCTGTAGAAGGAGCAGTGAATTTACCTTCTCTTTGTAAAAATAAAATCTGGGGGCAGTTTATGGCACACTGGGCTCTAATTATCACTAAATAATGAGGTTGCCAATAAAAGACTTTTCATTTCCACTCCCACAGCATACAGCTGTGTGATTAATCACTGCCTCTTACTGGAGGCACAGCATTGATGCTGCTGAGGTCCTGCTTGGGAGCCCAGGTTGCTTCTGGGGGTCCCCAGAGTCCTTGCAGGGCACCTGGGCTGGGCTGTGCCATGGTCCCAGCTGGGACCCTGAGCTTCCCTGCCCTGGGACAGCTTGGGGCTGTATTTCCATGTCAGTGTTGTGCTGGCAGCCTCTGATTGCTGCTCTGACTAGATTGAAGGAAACTCAGGGCAGGTTTTCAGCAAGGCAAGTGGAAACAGGTTTTATGGTTAAAATACTTCCTCTGCATTAAAAAAACAAAAAAAACAAAAAAAAACAAAACAAAAAGAAGCCTGCGTGGAGCAGGTACAGAAACAGAAATGGTGTGGTCGTCAGGAGCTGCTCTGAGTCAGAGACACCCTGCAAGGGATGTTCAGCCTCTTGTTGTGTCCTGTAGCCACCAAAACTCTGAGATACTGTCCCTGCTGTGCCATCCGTGTGTGTGACAGATGCTGCTCTTCCCCCTGCAGGGACAACTACAGCTGCTAAGAGCTGCTTTTTAATTTCCATCTCTTACAAAGGTGTTTTTTTCAGCACTGACAAGCAGTTGCCCAACAGCCCCATAAACCTGAGAGGTCCCAGAAGCACAGCAAAGTGCTGACACTGCCTGGGCTGGAGGGGCTCTCTGGCTGTGGCAGTATCAGCTGTGTCACTGCAGGCTTGTCACAGGCTCCAGCCACGCTGCTGTGCCCAAGCTGACAATCAGATTGTAATGGTACAGGAATTGAGCAGCTGTATGTGGGATAGGTGAAGTAAGCAGGACTTGCCTGTTGGCTTTCAGCTGTTTTCTTACACTAGTTACTTTCTTTTCAGTCTTTCTTTTCTCCTTGGATTGATTCACAGAGAGTTTAGAAATTTAAGAGGGGAATAAGACATGAGATTCTCATTCCCTTCTAAGGCCTCCGTGTGCTATGTAAAGTAAAAAGCCAGGATGGAAAATGTGCAGAAATTGGCTCTGCCTCCTCAGCAAGGCAGTCCTGCCATTGCTCCCCACTCTCCTCTTGTGCCAGGCTGACCTGTCTGCTGAAGGGCTGGGATACCTGACAGGGCTTTGGCTGGAGCTTTCAGCATTCAGCAGAGATCCTGGAGTGCTCCTGAGAGCAGTCTGTGCTCCCAGGCTCTGTTGTGTAAGAGGTGAGAGTGCTGCCTCTCAGAAACCCAGCACAGACCCTCAGGTCCTCATTAACCTGCGTGGTGAGCCATGAGCACCCAAACATCATCCTCCAGCTTCTGTGGGTAGCTCTGCATCAAGAGCTTTTACTTGCTGCTTGTACCAATGGATTTGGTGTGTCTGTCTAACTGCATGCTGCAAACAGTGTCCAGCTTACATCCATGAGTATTCCCCGTGGATTTGTGCACAACAAGACCAAGACTGAGGTTTCCAGCCTGCAGTCCAGTCCACGAGTGTGGGAACCCACCTGTGCACGAGCAGACAGGTTTGTGAAAGAGAAAGTGTCACCTGGGAGACAATTCCCTGGCACTGAGGTGGCTGAAGATGTGGCACAAGGGCAGAGGAATGCAGGTCACAGCTCTGCCCAGAGCTGCAGCTTCTTTGGATGCTGGGATGCTGCATCCTCATGGTGTGAGCACCCTGTTGTGCTCTCACAAGTGGCTCTTACTTCTGCTTCTACAAGTTCCAGGCTTGTCCCTTGTAGAGCAGTGGCATTGAGCCACAGGCTTTGACTGCCTAACAAATTTGGCCTGTGCTGGGCTAATCATCCAGTAATTTGTAATAATTTTACCTTATCTTTTTATGTGGATCGTATATTGCTCTATTCGAGATGAAAACCAGTAAAACACTGATTAAATGGTTTTTGCCTCACGCAATTTGCTGTGTTTGCACCATTTGCCAGGGGGAGTGCTGTCATTAGAGTTTCAGATGCTTTTCCAAAATAAATGAGAGACCATTATTGCTGAGCATTACTGTCTACATGGAGGCAAGTCATTTTTGGTAGTATTTAGTCTCATGCCAAGGCAAGATCCAAACAGAAACTTGTAAGTGTATGTAAAACTAGACAGACACATTGGAATATCCTGTACACCTCAGGGATTAATAAACTCTTTGTTTAGACACTTAAGAGAAAAAATCAGGTGAAATAATTTACCTTTTGCCAAATTGATCCTTATGTTTTTGATTAATTTTTGCCATGGTAAAAAGAGGTGAATCATCTAAAATGCAAGCAATAAACTACTTCCTCACCCTCTGCACCTCTTTTGATTAATTGTAACTTATTTCATTAATTGTTCTTTAAATGCAATCTCAAAGTAGAGGATTGGCAAGTTTAACAAATGTCTGCAGAAAATCCTTTGCCATTCCTGGCAGGGAACACTTGGTTTAAAGTCACTAAAACAAGACAACTTGGTTCATAGCTTGTTAACCCAGTTGCTTTGTTGAAAAATTTTCTGTGCACTGATAGGACATGACAGTCAATGCTTCCTCCTTCTCTTGCTCCTCTTGCCTTTGTCCAGCATAACTTTCAAAGCCTGTGGATTTGTGCATGTAGTAATTTCTCTCTGTAAATCTCTGTAGAACAGCTTCAGACGTAATTGTCCATCACCAGTGTCCTTGTGCTATGCTGGCCATCATATCCAAAAGAGGAATTCAGTATCCAACAGCATTAGCTGTGCAGACTTGCAGAGTTTTTTCCCATTCTGAAAAAGCAGCTGTAATATTTGTGTGCTGTCACAGTGACTAATGCCTGTTCCATTTGTCTCCAGAAGTACCAGCCCAACCCACACCCTGTAAAGTTCTTCAGGATATCTCCAACGTGGATGATGCTGCAGACAGCTGAAGTCTGTTCAGATCCTATTGTAAATGTTGAAATGTCACATGCTTTTTTTTTTTAACATTGTTACATAATTTATTCTTCTATTTGTTCTCTCTTTGGTCCTTGCTGTTAATCATCACAGTATTTTTAGCACACAGATAACAAGTGGTGCTTTGTAGCCAATAGTTGTGCCATAACAAGCTGCCTGCTATTCTCTCATTCCTTTTGTCTTGTGTTCAAAATTACTTTGGTTCTCTGTGTTCTCTAATACTGTACACATCTTAAAAAAGAAGAAGGAAAAAACAGACTTCCTGTCTATTTTTTTTTCTCCTTTTTTCCCCTGATTTTTTGGCAGGAAAGCAAAGCCAGTTCTCTTGTTGTGTTTTTTTGTCTCCCTGGTATTTGTAGGCTTTCCTTAAGGCTGAGCACAGGCAGATTTGTACTTGCCATGCTGAGGGGTGTCAGCTCCACCGTGTGTGGTGGGCAAAAACTCTCAGCATCTCAGGACAGACTTGAAAAACACACAGGTCAGGGCAGCTGCTGAGCTTGAGCAGAGAGCTCTCAGTCTGCTCAGCCAGTGGCAACCACTTGAAACTATCAGCTCCTTTTTTAACCAGGGCTGTCACACTCAAGCTCTCAAGTGCTTTGTGTTGCACCTTATGCCCACAGAAAAGATAAGGAGCTGCTGGATGGCTCCTGACCTCCGTGCCTCTCCCCAGGAAGGGGGAGAGCGTTTGGTTCCTTGCCCATTAGAATCTTCCAAGGATGAACTTACATTTTTTAGGCCCAGA
Organism: Leptocoma aspasia; assembly: GCA_013399835.1. NCBI lineage: Eukaryota > Metazoa > Chordata > Aves > Passeriformes > Nectariniidae > Leptocoma > Leptocoma aspasia. Next base: position 203,596 of record VXAX01007196.1, read on the forward strand.
TGATCAGTGGGAACAGGATGGAACAGGGTCCTGTTGGGATCTCTGCTTAAGGCACTGTAACTTCATCCCCTGAATATAAACTGAGAAGAGTAGGATGTTATTACTGAACAGATTGTTTGTGATTGTACTTACATGCAAAGAAAAGGGCTTCCTGTAGGGGAAAGCTGTAGGACCATCCCTGCAACATCAGAACCTTGCTGGAGGGGCTTTTTCTCTTGTGTGCAGCACAATGTCCTGTCAGGCTTGGGTTTTTTCTTATTATTCTGTTTATTTTTCTGCTCTCAGCTGTCTACACCTTTTAGCTAACAAATAAAAAATGCATGTTTGTGAGTGTGCTACATGATATGTGTGATGGGCAGATTGTTTGAGTTTACCTGTCCTTGGTGAGCCTCCTGATCTGCCTTGTGTTTGCTTACTTGGGGATTTTATACTGAGGATTTTGGTTTTGTCTGCATCTAACAGAGGGTTGCAGCTCTTGCAGGGGTTTAAGGGAAGGGAATCTCTGCAACAGAAATAAAAACTTTAGAAGAAACAAGCCACTAACTTGCAACTGTGTCAGAAGTGGTTCCTCTTCCCATTTGCCATGATCTACCTTAAAAGTAACTATCAAAAATAAGATTGTGCATCCCATGACTGAACTAGCAGCTTGGGTTTTCAAGAAGAGGACATTTGTAGTGTGGGGAAAGGGATTCCCTGCCCTTATTTTTCTTCTTAGCTCTTCTTCTGCACAATAGTTTGTGGTGCATGCATTTGTGTTCATCCCGTGTGTTTCCCCCAACAATGTGGTTTTGCTGTCGTTAATCCTGCAGTGAACTTGTGTGAATTTGTGTTGCTGTTTGTCTCTGTGGCAGCAAAGTGTAAAATCATGAACTCGAGATTGTGACCTTTCTGCAAAATCAAGGGGGAGAGATGCTAAATTGCAGAAGGGAACAGTTTTAACCAGACATAAATCTCCAGCAGTATTAGCAGAAAAATTGAACAGTATGGGTCAAATAAATTGATTTTTGTATGAATATTCTCTGTTCCAGATTTGTGATGACAGGAAAGTCTTTCTACATTTGACCTCTCTTCTAGTGCAGTTATTTTGTGAGAAGTACCAAACACTCGAGCAAGGAAAACAATGCTTTGTGTTTAATGACAAAAACATGAACAGAGGCTGCTCAGTTTCCCACGTTTCTCTCAATTTCTTCAGCCTTGACCTGGGTAAACATTTGTCTTGGGCAAGTGCAAAGGCATTCTGGTCTCCATAACTGGACCATACTTGCCCTTTACTACTACTGACATTTTCTGCAGTGTTTTCAGGAGTGATAAATACAGTGATTTTTGCTGAAATTACTGAAATTGCTGAATTACATACTGAAATACTGCATCAAATATTTAGTTAGGTAAGAGCTAGAACAAATTAAAAGTGCTGATTTTAACAGTGCTTCTAAACCATGGAGCTGGCACTGGAAAGGTCTGTACTGAGCACATCCCGCTGTGGTGCCAGTGTGGCAGAGGCTTTGGTGTGCCTGTAGGAATTCCAGCAGTGAGGATGGCTCCAGGCTGAGCCCAGTCCAGTGCCTGTAGCCATCATCAGTGGCACAGGATTTGCTGAGTGCAGTTGGGCTCTTGTTCTGCTCTTAGGGGGACAGTAAGTGTTAATTGTCCTGATCCATGTCAGGCAGCTGCAAAAGGAAGAACTTGGATGAAATGTGTAGGTCTGCTGGTGAGATGGACAGGTAGCTTCTGCAGTAAAATACAGGTTCCTCTGTCAAGAATAACACTTGGGTGCTTTGGAATGATGATTTCAGCTGCCTGTCTTGCTGGTGGAAAAGATGAAGCAAAAGGGAAGGAGTTGAAGAACTCCTGAGTCAGGAGACTTGGAAGTCTTAGTGTCTGATCTCTTTCTATACAGCACTAAGATCTCCTATTTACTTTCTACTTATATAAAATTTAGCACCACTATCTTCGTGATGAAGTTTTTAACCCAGAAACAGGAATAAATAGGAGTTATGTACCTTGCACTAGTGCAGCCCAGAAAGGTGAATAACTTTTCCATCTGGGACTCAAGGACCAAACACCTGCTCTGAGGTATTAAGATGTGGGCAGAAGTGGAGACACTGGAGTGGATGAGAATTGCAGTGAATGTATTGCACAAATATATTGGAAAAACTGTATAAGGGAATGAAATTGGGGCCAAAGCCACGGGGATCATCCAGGGTTTGGAGGGCTGAGTTCAGTCCCTGAGCTGAGTTCTTACAGAGCTGCACTTCATGTACTCATCACTGACAGCTGTTCCTTAATCTCCTGCGTGCATCTATGTGCTTTTGGAGAAACTGGCTTCTGAGGAAAGCTGGAATTTTCACCTCAGTAGTAATCTATTTCTGTTTTGTTTTGGTTTGCTTTTAATGAGCCACAGGCAAGGTCTTCTCCCTGTGACATATGTCGCATAGTGTGCAAATTAGGACATTTTCCATTTTGCTTCATAAAAATTCCTATGCTGGCATCACAGAATATCCTTTTGTATAGCCATGGTCATCTGTCAAGGCTAATTGTTAAGTATCTGCAACGAGGGTTTGCAGAAGGCAATTGGATCCTTGCTGCCTTGGCCTGTCTAAAATCCTGTCAACCAAATAATGTGAGCCCTTGCCCCATGCTCATTCTCTTTCCTCAGCTAAGTTTATTTTTTGCTTTTATTTTTTTCTTGCAAGAGTTCAAGTCCTCTCCTCTCCTGAGACTGTATTTTGTGCTGAGTCAGTGCTGTTTTCCACCAGTGTCTTCCACCTGGCGGGTTCAGGAGTTGGGCATCACCTGTTTCCATTTGCCTTGCCCAGCAGAACAGAGGGGAAGCTGCCAGCCTCCAAGAGGGACAGCATCAGTTTCTCCCTCAGGATTTATCCTGACTCTGCTCTCTTTGTACTCAATGAAGGCTCTCTCCTGGCCTGGGAGTTGCTGAGGAAAAGATGTTTCAGAGTGGCTTTACTTTTCCCTTAGGAATGGCCACAGATGTTACTTTGATAAGTATGTATTTTTTGTTTACTGTTCCATTTTCTGTTCTGTTTCTCGAGTCATTATAATGGGGAATGCTCTTTATGCCTCCAGTTCCCAGTTAGGTTATCAGCTTTTGGGTTTGTATCATTTTCATTGCTCATTATATTCTGTGTGACGGGTATAGAGGTTCCATTTGTGTGTCCTGAAGAGTTTATTTCACTTGGAACTAAAGAGCTTTCCTATCTGATGGTATTCCAGGCAAGTCCTTTATTTCCCTTGACATAATAAAGATTGTCCAATTAACTTCTACAAATTTCTTTTGTGCTTTCAGTGTGCCTTAAGGTAACTTTTCATACACCTAGGAGAGGAATGAAAGCTGTTCCACCAACAATCTGTAATAATTTTTTTTTTGCAACACTCTTCAAGCATTTACAATATTCTGTGAAGCTCCAGTCAGTACATTTTCAGCATGATCTTGGACAAACTGATGAACACATCTTTTTGGGGGCCAACATCTCTTACATGTACACTCATTTTTTTCACTGATTTTCAGAGTGTTCATGGGCTGGCATTATCCAGTCACTTGAATTCATCTGGTAACTTGGTTTTGTAGCTGTAGTCTTAAAACTGTCTTTTTAATCTTGACTACAGGAAGCCTTTTTCAGCCCTGTAGAAGTGGAGAAAGACTATTATAAATGCTATTTGGCTTTGTGATTTTCCTTTTCTAATTATCCCATTAGCACACTGCATTTGTCTCATCGTTTTCCATAATTGCTAATAAATAAGATTATTTGTGAAACTTCCACTGGAACCCATTAGAATAGTTCTGGCAGAGATGGAATTCTCGTCGTGTCAGTTCTGCTTCACAAAATCTTCAGGGCAGCTAAACTCATTATGTGCCAGACTTGAGCTTTCTTGTAGTCTGTTGGCAGTTATTTAATAATTTCAAAATGAACTCTTTGCATAGGTATTTTTCAAAAGAGAAGCCTTTCTCATCAGAAATGTTGCACAGTTGTGCTCAGCTGATTGTCTAGAATACATGAAATCATTTTCCTTTGTGCATCCAGATTTTACCCTGGTGGTTCCCCCTCCTTCAGCAGAATTGTACACTGGCATAAATGCCATGGTTCTTTCCTCAAAGAACAAGCCATGGCTGCTGATTATGTGTCACTAAACTTATCAAGATGTGTTTCTTTTGTTTTTTCTTTGGTTTTTTTTCCCCCTTTTTTTTTAATAAAGTGTTTATTTTGGCAGCTTATTTCCTTAGAGAGCAGCACTGGTCATGGGTTGATCATCCCTTTTTGGAGATCTCTCAGCCGTGTGATTCTCAGTGAGTGTAACCAGATTTGCAGAGCTGGTACAGAAATGACAAAATGTGTGACTGGAGGCATTTTTGTGAGCAGTGCCATTGTGGGAGTTGCTCAGAGATGAAGCACAGCCTGTGTGTTGGTCACTTTTAATGCCAAGGGGTGGGAAGGGGGTGGGAGGACTCACCCCTCTCCATCGTGTGGAGCAGCTCAGGGAAAGCTGGGTCTGAGGGGAGTCCTGCTCTGGCTGGCTTTTCCTCTTGCAGAATTGTGTTTAAACTCAGGAACACCTCAGGGGAAGAGCATTTTCCTTCCTTCCTTCCCTGAAGTCACTGGTGAGTGACAGGCAGCTGCGATAAGCAGGCAGGGAATATGTGTTCTGCTTGTTCTTGCCACTTTGTGAAGAAGTGGGCACAGGGGTCAGTCAGATCAAGGCTGATAATCCTGATGAATCGTGTCACACTCTGCAACTCTGCAGTTTGTCTCACTGCTTTTACTACTTGGTGCACGCTTCTGTGTTCCCTGGATTGGGAAAAAAACGAGGACTGCAGAGCCCTGTAGGTCACGGGGGGGCTGCATCTGAAAACTGCAAGGGAAATGTCCAAAAATTACTAATTTGGGGACACCACAGGCTGCTGTAGATCAGCAGTGGATTCACACATTGAATTTCAGGCAAACCATTCCAGCCTAAGGGTCAAATTATGAATAAATATAAGCCAAAACCTACCATCTGGTGAGCCATGCCTAATGTAACTGAATTAGTTTTTCGGGGGATCTCAAGGCTGGTTAAGTAGCTTATCCATATTTCTCCTAGCTTCTGACTAAATGGCACATCCAGAGCTTTTCCCTTGCTTCTCCCCATCACCCTTTAACCTCTGAGTCGCTGGGGGTGGGTGGTGGCTGCTCTGGCTCTGTGCTGAGGATTTTGCTGAGGTAAACAGGCTGCTGCACCCTGGCAAGCACAGGGGGCTGGAAAGGGATAATTTCAATTCCCTCTGGGTCTGGGCACAGTGCCCTCTGCTTCTGGGAGGGTCTGCAGGCAACACGGATCTCTGGGAACACTTCCTGCTCAGTAAGTTGTGCCCAAAGATGAAAGATGCAGAGCTGGATATGAAAAAATTGCTGTAAAGTCTTGCTTTGTCTCAGCACTTTATGATTTTGCTACAAAATGAGTGGCTTCCTCTAGAGCTCTCTGGCTTTAGCAGGTTGAGTTTGAGAAGGCTGAGAAAGCAGATATTTTGTTTTGGGTGGTCCAGTCTGCAGATTTCCAGTACGTTCTTCTCCTACTGCATTGAGTTTTTTACGTTTGCACAGAAAATAGGATGGTCACATTTCTATAACACCAAAGAAATAAATGGTGAGATGTGATTTTTTGAATCTCAGGAAGAGTTTGTACTTCTCAGTACATCTCAGAAACATGTTGCTGTTTCAGCCCTGGCTGATCATAGTGGAATTATTCAACCAATACCAACAAAATGATGAAAAAAATGTGTGACAGATGACAAAATATTTCTGCTTAGCTCCTGCTGTCTTGACGTATAGTGTGTATTTTATTTTTTGTAAAATGTGATCACAAAATCAGAAATATCTCAGCAAATACATATTAAATTTTCTGAAGTGTGAATTTCATTCTTCTTCTACATATATGGCAACTCTTAAGGTTGTGTGACAAATGATTTCATCAAAAGCAGTTTTTGTCCCATAGAGATGTTTGCTGCACTTCCTGGATTCCTATGAACTGAGTATAAGGCTCAAATTTTCAGCTTTGCCATGTGATGTTTGATGTCCCATTTATCCCATAGTTAAATAAAACTTTTGATGCCTCTTGCACAGCTGGGTTGGGTCAAATACTCAAGCAGAGAACAGAAAATTAAAATGGAGAGAACTGCCTTGAGATGAAGTTCATGTTCCAGGTGTCCTGAATTTCCAGCACAGATAATCCTGAAATGCTCAGTGCATGTTCCCAGGAGTGTGGAATGTGCTGGGGTCTTGCTCCATAATCCCTCAATAATAGGTGGAAAAGCTGCCCACAGCATCCTGGCTGCAGGGAAGGGCCAGGGAAGTGGTGTGAAAACAGCAAGAACAGCACTCTGCTTCTTGGGCTTTTGTGGCTAAATATCACTGCTGGTTAGATCTGTCCCTAATGCAGCTCCTGCAGTCATTTGCCTGGAATTCAAAGTTATTTCTATTTTACATGCCCTTTTTTTTTTTTTAAAGACATGTGTGACTTTGAAAAAACTCTACCTTGCTGCCTTTTCATATTAGAAATTAAAAAAGACACATTTCATAACAGTATCTGGCTTTTTAAAATAGTTTTTTAAACTCAGGTATCTTAATTTATCTTTATTTATTTATAAAATAAAAACATACGCCTTCAGTTGAAATGTAATCCCATATGGAAACAGCGTTTCACTTTTTATCTTTTTTTATACTTGAGATGAGCCTTACCTCAGATCTAAAAAATTGATACTGTTCTTCTGAAATACTGAAAAGCTGGGTTTGGGAGGCTGGTTTTTTTATAATTTGCTTTTGTTTTTTTAAAGTATCATAGCCTAGCCTGATCAATCAGTGGAATAACATTGGCCTGAGGCTTGAGGTCTGGATGAAAATTCTGTCTGTGCAAGCTGTTCACTGGGCTCCAGTGTAACTGTTACTTTCAGGATTGCTCCAGTGACAATATTTGAATACAACTTTCCTGGACATCCCTGCTGACATTTCTGGGTTTAGTTGGAATAAAGTACTAGAGCTGTAACCAGAGTTAACAATTCTGTACTACAATATTTCAGTTAAATTGCAGGTTATTAAATAAAGCAAGCCAATTTCTGATCTGACTTAATGTACATTTCCAGTAATTCAGGATCTGATGTCAACAAAAAAAATGGCTTAGATAGTGCAAAGAAGTAAAGTAATCAGATTATCTTTCAGGAAATGTATAGTGTTTATTTCAAAGCATTTTAACGTGCTACAGAGGCAGCAGAAGGAGCTGCAGTTTGCAGGGGGGTGCTTTGGGTCAGAAGGACAAAATGTCTGTTCCTAGTGCAGGCTTTGGCTCTTGGCTGGGATGGGCTGGGGGAATCACTCCCCTCTTGCTGGGTGTGCAATTCTCCTGCAGTTCTCTGCCCTGTCTCCTTCTCCTGAAGAGCTGTAGCCCCTCTTCTCTGAAACCACCATCTCCTAACTCCTCTGAGTCTCTCCAGGCTCGGGTTTGTTCTAGCAGTGATCTCGCAGTGACAGCACACAGGGCAAGCACAGCTTGTAATCACATTTTTACAAAACATAAATTACACACGATACATCATCAACAAATACTTTGTCATCTGCCCCACGTTTTTTTCATCATTTTGGTTGGTACTAGTTGAACCATTCCACTATGATCAACAAGGGCTAAAACACGCTGTTACGGGAAAACCCAAGAGCTGGCTTTGTGCCCTGCAAGTCTTTTGCCTCCTTTTCCACCAGCTTTTTACCCCATTCATGGGACAGATCCCATCTGTTTCACCACTCCAGTTGGTTTTCTGGGCTTTTCCAGTTGGGCAGGTCACGTTCCAGACCAGAGCTGGGTCACTTCTGATGTGCTGGTGGTGGCACCAGGGAGGTAAAGGAGCTGAGGATTCACACAGGTCATGCATGCAGTCTCTGACACGTGGAATTTAGTTAAGCTGTGTGATGAATCTAATTGTGAACAATCTGGACAGCAGAAATATCTGTGCATAATGCATGCATATCTCCAGAGCTTTAAAGAGAGAGTCCCTTATCATGGGTGGAACTTGAAGGATATGAGACCCCCTTTGTCTCCATGGGCTCCTTCATTCCACGTGGCCCTGTTTTCCTGGGAATGATGTGTGTGGAAGGGAGCATTTAGCAGCAGCAGTAAATATGAGCTGGCTGAGGCTGACTTTCCCCATTCTGGGTCCCTTTGAGGGCTCTGGCATTAATGCTGCTGTTGTCTCTGAACTGGCCATGTTTGTGCAAACTCCATCAGGGCTGTAGGTTTGTAGCAGCACTTAGGGGCAGGCTGGTGATTCATGGGAAAAAAAACAATGTCATTTGCCAAAAAACACCCCAGCCAACCCAGAGGTTTCTTTATCCTGGATTATAGTGATGTAAACCTCCAGAGAAATTCCAACAGCTCTAACCAGGGGTTGAATGGAGAGCAGTCAAGAGCAGTGAAAAGGAAAACCCTTGCATTTTGCTGCTGTTGATGAGTTTCTGATCAGACAAAGCAGCACACATAGGGAATCCCCAAACAGACTGGTGGAGGCCAGGAGCTGACCCATTAAATTAAATTTGTCCAGTTTTAAAACTAGATGATCTCAGGAAGCTGCATCACATGTGCCTGTACTTCTGCAATGTTTGTTTTCACACGATGAACTATGTTGAGCATTCAGCAAATAACATGATTTGTGAATAAAGGTAAAGGCAGGTAAGATGCAGCAGTGTTGCAATGTTATCCAAATGCATTGATGTGGATTTTTACAATCCACACCACCCTTGGCTTCTGAGTAATAGTTTAGCTGGGGACATAGGTCCAGCTGGGTCTGCTTCTAAGATCTGAGCCCTACCATCATTTTGGGGGTGCCATTGCATTGTGAAAGTTTATACTTCAGATTAGTTTACACATGTATGAGTTACTTATCAAGAAAAATAGAACATTGTCTTTAAAGGGTTCAGTGAACAAAAAAAATACCATCCCAGTGAAAAAGGTTTTCCTTACCATTTGTCCTCTAAATACTATCTGGCTATTAAGGCAAAACATGATTTCCCTTAATTCTCTGTTCTAAACATTTTCTTTTCTTTTTTTCCAGAGAAGTGACATTTATTGAGTTTACTGAATAAGCAGGCCACTCTCAGTTACTTCTTTTTCTAAGCCACACCTTTAGCAGCAGTGTCCTACAGTGTGTTCTGCCAGCAGTTGCATAAATTTGTTGTTCATCCTAAATGAAACTAAGATAGGACAAATATATTTGGAGAGCTAGGTCTCCACCCAATTAATTCTGTTGCCTTTCTACAATAGAATTTGGGCCTTGTTTTCTACTCAGAAGTGCTGTCCTCAGCTTAAGCACAAATTGTTTTACAGAGAAGAATTCACTGATAGGAGAACATCTGGCATATCCAGGTGTGTAGGGATGATCAAAGTGAAAGATGGAGCAGGATGTTCCTCTCCACATTTCAGTCCAAAGGAGCAGAACCAGTGGCTCTCTCACTTACAAAGATGCCAATTTTGAGTCTTTAATGAGATCCTCCCTGGTGTGTGTGTGAGTCTGGGAGAGTTTGGTTTGTGAACAATTGTCCAGTTCAAAGCTGGTCATGCAAAACATCCCTGATGCCCTTTGTTAGAAATGAGTGCTGAACTCAGGGGCTCATACAACCCTAAAAACCATAACTCTCTGTTGCAAGAACATATTATAAGTTTTTCTGTATGCAAGCTTGCGGAAAAATCTTCTCATGGGAAAGTATTTTTTTACTGTCTTTTACTCTGTATAAGTTTCTGTAAACAAAATCTCTAGTTTGTGTTTCAAAGACATTTAGATTTCTCTACCTGTCTCCTGATAGTGAGAAATAGAAGCTTCTTTCTTTCAACCTATAAAGTGAAAAGTTGTTATCTCTGATTGTGTATTCTATTCCAGCATTCTTTAGACGAAACTTCTGATGATCTGCGCTGGGCAGATAATAACCCAAATCCTTCTAAACTATAGAGTAATTTTAATAAATCATATTTAACCTTCTGATATTATTGTCAAAAATCCTTTGTTAATGAACAGACCACAACAATAACTCTCCAAGAAAGGCTGCTCTGTAGCTCTGTGGAACTTAAATTGTACACAGATAAATGCTGGAGCAAAGCTGAAGGAGTCTGGATGCTTCCAGGAAGCACTGGGCTCAGCAAACACTGATGCTGATGAGTTCAGCTCCTCTGTGTGCTACAGACACAGAGAGGAGCAGAGACTAAATGTGCACAACCCCAGAATTTTCCCCGTGAGGGTACCCTGGGGGAGCCCCAGCCCAAGCAGGATTTGAGAATACCTTTGTGGGGTGTTCCCAGAAAAGACTGGCAGGAAGTGTTCGGTCACCAGTCAGTGAGAGAAGTGGGTGAGAGAAATCTGCTGTTCCTCAGAAAAAGCAGGGCTTGGTCAGGGGGAATTGCTGTGTGTGGCTGGGGAGGTCTGACACGGGTCAGGCTCCGTGGGCAGCTCTGGTAGAGCAGCAGCTGCTGCTTTACAGTGTCCCCACAGTCTGTCCCCACTGTCCCCAGCTGGTCTGGCAAGAGGGCTCCAATTCACACTTTGGTTATGCATATTTTTCAAATCACACCCCCCTTTCACTGGAATTTGCTTCAATCTCATAAAACATAATTTCTGTCTTAAATGCCTCAAGTTTCTGCAATAACAGAAGAGTGAATTTTTGGAAGCTATCAGCTTTGACTGCTGCATGGAAGAACTTGAGAATGTTAGTTAAAAAGGTTCAGATATTAAATTATGAATGAAACAAACCTCTCCGTGGTTTATGAAATTATTGTTGGTTCATGACTTGAATAGTTTAAAGTGGTAAATGATACTGCAAGAAACTGTGACTTTTATTCAGGCTGGTATTTTGAAACATAAATATTTATAATAAATTTTATTCCTATTTACAAAACTTTTTTCTTTTTGTAAGTCCCCTGTAGTACAATTCTTGATTCTGATGGATGTGGTTCCAGTCACTGATGTGTTACATTTTCTGTTTTTCAGTTATACCAGCAGAGTTGTTTCCAATGGACTGAAGGCACAAATTAATAATCCAGAACTGAAAGTCAGAGGATTGGACCCACTCATCAACAACTTAATTGAGAAACTTCAGCACTTTAATCAAGTAAGTAATTTTCCAAGATTAAACCATTTTGTCATGGAGCTGAAGGTAAAATCTCTAGGTGGTACTGCTCATCATACTCCATTTTCTTGGACTATAGGCCTGAAGCAGCTGTGGTGTGGGTTTGTGCTAAAGGAAGCTGAAGATCCCATTGTGTAAGAGCCTACAAGGAGATGTGGGACTCCAGAGGGCTCTTTAAAATGCTGTTTATTGTATCCAGACAGTGATCACGGGTCGTGGGTACCAGAGCCCAGCCTACAGCTATCAGCACAAGCTGTAGGCATGCCTGAAGTCTGAAGTCTGAAGTCACTTTTGTTCTAGTCACAATACATTATATACTTTTCTTTACTGAGCATCTTAATACACAACAACCAATCAATACCTTTACTATTATCTATAGCCTATCCTAACTACTAACATTACAATATTCATGTTGCTATTCACCAATCACAAAGGGTTAGTATGTTATAGTTTAAGCTAGAAGTGGTTTTTAGTTTTCTTGCAGTGGAAAATTCTGAGACCTTTTTTCTACTTAGAACATCAGCATGTCTATTTACTTCTTGTATTTTTCTGCTTGGTAAAAACATCTTCTGTATGAGGTGGGATTATCCTTTGCTCTAAGTCATAAAAACCCTTCTTAACTAACATACCCTTTGCCTTCTTAGTTACCCAGTAAAACTGGCTCAGCATTCCTTTGGAACTTTGTTATTCTTCTGTATCAAAACTTGCTTCCATCTCTATTCCTTTCTCAGTTTCTGCATTCAAAAATCTTTCTGCCAAGCACACATATCTGTGAGAATTTCTTGTCAAACTTTCATGCATCCCAACATCATTGTCCCAGCTGGGTTGTGAACTCCAGCGAGGCAGAATTCCCTGGAAGTTGCTCCCTGGCTGCTGATGGGCTGCCCTGGAGCCCCCAGCCCCAGGAGCACGGGGAAGCTCCTGCTCCCCACAGCTCTTGTGGAGCCTGGGGCTGCAGGCAGCTGGTGCTGGTGCCCTCAGGAGCCTGGGTGCTCCTGGGCTGGAGGACTGTCCTTCCTTTGTGCAGCTTCCTGCTCCTCAGTGGTGTGGATAGCAACAGCTCAAACCCAAAATGAGCCTGGGAGGGTGTGACAACCAAACTGTGAATGCTGAAGTCAGGACAGAGGGTGCTCCAAGATGAATTAACCTTGCCCCTTGAAAAACATTCCCTTCACAGGCCACCTTCTCCCCCAAAAGGACACATAACCTTCAGGTTTGTCAGAGATGTGATCAACCTGTGCCTGCCCCTGACATCTGTGTGGGTCCCAGAGATGCACTTGGCACTCCTGGTGCTGCTGGCATCCTCCAGGGCTGGATGTGGCTCCCTGGTGCTGCTGGCATCCTCCAGGGCTGGATGTGGCTCCCTGGTGCTGCTGGCATCCTCCAGGGCTGGATGTGGCTCCCTGGTGCTGCTGGCATCCTCCAGGGCTGGATGTGGCTCCCTGGTGCTGCTGGCATCCTCCAGGGCTGGATGTGGCTCCCTGGTGCTGCTGCCTGAGCACAGCTCTCTGTGAGAGCAGCGCCAGTCCAAATGAGCTGGAGCCAGCAAATCTCACAGAGATTGATTTTCATTTAGAGCAGGCATGTTTTCCTGTCAGCCTGCAGGAATGCTTGCAGCAGAGGTGTTTGCAGATCTCTCTGCTGGGCATCTTTCACCACTGAGGAGCAGTGGAGCATGGGGATAGAAATAGTAGGAAAGGCACCCTGGTGTTGGGAGGGTGTGCAGGAGGAAGAATAATCTGCAGAGGTAAAACTGAGGAGGAGTTGCTTAGGCAGGATCTGGGAGGTTGTTAAGGCTGTGACTGGGAATCAGGGATTCCTCTACTTGCTCCTGAAAAAGTGCAGTCCTCCCTTACCTCTCTTCTACCAATGGTGGTAAATCCATAATCTAACATGTAATTAGTGTTTTTGTTAAATCTTGCTTGTGTCTAATATTCCTCTGTTCTGAAGGCTGCAGTTAAGGGATTCTTTGTATCACACTGATTTAACTCACCATGGGGGATTCCAACAACCAGTCTGGTGCAGTACTTAATATTGCACTGAAATAGGCATTATGTGGTCAGATTGATGAAAAGGATAATTCATTATTTATTTGTCTTTGCATATTATAAAGTAGAGTGTTAATTTACTTTATAAATATTAGATATATCCATCTGTGTAATAGTGCTCTATAAACACTGACAATAGGAAATAGTTAAAAATAGATTAAATCGAAAGTAGTTGTGTATTGGAAATTCTATTTCTTTGTCTGCTATAGAAAAATAAAAATCTGCCTGGTCTGAGCTGCATACCAATTTTCTTAAGTTACATACATTTTAAAAACAGTCGCAAAAAGCACTTTTTAGCCAGTAGAATAAAATCCAGCTCTTGGCTCTGTCTCTAAGTTGGAAGTGTTGCTTTTTGGTACTTGTAACTGTTTCAGGAGAATATCTTCATTAAGTAAATGTAATTCCCATCAGATTGAGGTGCTTAGCAATAATGGATTCCAAGGGTGAAGGATTAAACAGAATACTGATTATTGCCCTAAGATGGTTTGTTCTTAAGTACTTAGAATAGTATAAAATCCTTTGATCATAATTTTAGTAAGATTTCTTTGGAGATCAAAGCATCAAAGAAGTTGCTAAATATCTGAGGTGTTCACATACAACATCAAACACATGTAGCTGTTTTCTACTTCTTGGATTTTTGTTTCAGTTGTGATATTTTTATACAAATAAAAACTGACACCGAAAGGCTGATTAAATCAGGAGTTTAAAGTGTCATCAATAGTGTGTGTAGACTGTAGAGTTATACAGAATTCCATCACTAATTTTATGGACAAATTCATTTTTTTCATATGAATACATTCTAAAAAATTATTTTTAGTGATGCGTAGGGTGAAATTTATATATATAATACTGTGTATATATATTTTTATATATATATATATAATTTATATATATAATAC
>VXAX01007196.1:217728-232984 GCA_013399835.1 Leptocoma aspasia
TATATAATTTATATATATAATACTGTTCAAATAAGGTGTTGTCCGTGTGTCTTCTGAAGCAGTTGACATTTGCAGCACTGTTTGGAGCAGTAGGTGCACACAGAGGTAATCCCAGAGGGGCAGGAAGCCTGGGGAGCAGAGAGCAGAGCGATGCCCACAATGTGCAGCAGAGGTGATTTGGTGTGTCTGGGCCCCAGCAGTCCCCTACCACTTAAATAACATTGCTAAACTACCCAGAAGAAAGCATACCCTTGGATAAGAGAAAGGTGTGATGAGATTTCTAAAGGAATAACATTTCTGTCTCAAGAAAAGGAGCCCCAGCCGTGCTGCATCTGTCCCTCAGGGAGCCTGGACCCGTTGGCTTTCACTCTCTCCCTGGTTCTCACAGGTGTTTGAAATCAGAATAACCTGCTGCTGCATCTGTTTGCTGAGGCTGGGGAGTGCTGTCAGCTACAGCTACGCTCAGATCACCAGGATTAACTTTCCTAAAAGATTTGCCTTAGCTCAGCAGTTCTTAATTTCTGGAGCAAATCTAATGGCTGCTGCCTGTGATAGTTTCTCTTCCACCTTCTTCTTCCACTGCTGGAGCCCAGCTCCTCCTCATCCCTGAGCAGCCTCTGTGGGGCCAGCAGGGCTTGGCCACTGTGAGCAGGAGTGGGACTGGCCAGCCAGAAGGGGCAAAAAATTCCCTCGTTCACATCCCAGCCTGACTGGCTTTGCCCTTCCTTTGTTAGCTCCACATTATATCCACTAAGGTAAAAGAACTAATAACTTCATTGACCCTAAATCCTGTGGATGTGAACAAAACTCTTGTCCTGCTCCTGTGCAACCCAGCTCCATCATGTTACAAATAATCTGTATGCAAGGCATCTTCCATTTCTGCTGTCATTTAGGCTGAAATGCCACTTTGTTGGAGATTATAGCAGCTCCTAATTTTTTTTTCGTCTGGGACTTAAATCCTCAGCACATCATTGTTGTTTTTTTCCCTAAAATGATTATGCAAATAGCAGGCTATTTTATATCTACTTGGCAAAGCTGGAAGTAAAGTGAAATTTAGAGAATATTATTCAACAATTACTGTTATTTGCATCCCTGACAGATAAGGTGGTTGAAGGGTTTATTGTAATGGCTGATTCACATATCAATAGAATTACTGAGCTACAATTTACAGTAACTCTTAGTAATGCAAAAATAGATCAAGTGAAGTCCCAGGTTGGTTTGGAAAAAGCAGCAGAAGTAACATCTTTTCCTCCCTCTTTTTTTGTGAATAGAACAGGTGTGAACCACAACTGATGTTAAACACCATGATAATGATGTTTAAATAAATGATATAATGATAAATAAATGATAATCACTCATTGCACCTTTTTTGAGTGCTGCTTCTTGCCACAAAATCACACTTAAATGTTCTAATGTTTTTCTTCAGCCTAATGCTTTCCATAGCTCAAACTAAACTGGTTCTCAGGCCAAGGTTAAAAATCCTCAAGGATCAATTGCACTGAAAAGAAATGAGAATGCTGGGAAAAGTGAAAAAGCTGTGACTGTACCTTTACTAGCAGGGAGGTATCAACATCCTCAAGGGATTAGAATATAATAAGTATTATACAAGTTTGATTTATTTGGTTTTTGTCAGCCTAAATCTACTGTTGACAGGTTTTGTGAATCAGTGTGTTCTGCTCCTGTCAGAGATGAATGCTTAGGGCATGGCTGTAGTTCAAGACAGTGCAATAACCTAGTGCAGAAAATGAGAGTAATGTCAAAGCAAATCTTTCTGAATGTGGACCCATATATTTTATATTTTTTTCTCTGCCAAAGTCTCATGGATCTGCCAGCTGAACTAAGAAATGCATGTAACTTAATTCCTTTCAGACTTCTGTACAGAGGATTCTGTTGGAGCAGGGTTCAAAGCAGCAGCATTGAGATGTTTCATTCCAATAAAATGAGCCAGCCATAATTTAATTTTGAAAGTGAATTTAGTTGAGTTATACAATAGGGAATAATACAATAAATAATTTAAGTAGTGCTTAATTTGAAAGTGTGTATTTTTTAGACATCTATAAAATTTATTATGTTGTAGAGTTTTTATATGAGATATGAGTGGAGACAAGTTGGTTTGATTTTTAGCCAAGGTTATACTTGGCTTGGAGTAGGATTCAGAATTTTCTGTTCTTCCTTTCATCCAGTGAAAGCACAGAAGGAAAGGCATCACCTGAGAAAGACTGTTGCTTTCCTACTTCTGTCCCCTGGTATTTCAAACCCCAGCAGGCTTTGAACAGGTAACACTGCTTGTCCCCCACATCCCTCCCCAAAGCTGTCACTGTCACAGAAAAGGGCATTTCCCCCTCTGAGCCAGTGAAAGCTGCTCAGGACACAGCAGAGGTGGCAATTCTCCAGGGCAGCTTTGCCAGGCTCTGGGACAGGGAAGCCTCAGAGATGGATCCTGCCTCAGCTTGTCTGCAGCTCAGGTAAAAGGCACTTTTGCATTGAAGCAAACACCTCTGCAGCTGTGCTGGTGCTTTTTGAATTCACCTCACTGTGAAGGCATTAACAGCCCTCACCACCTTTGTCTCCCAAAGCAAACAGCAGTGATAATTGAATTAATACCACATTTATTGGCTGATTAATGAATAGCACCGAGACATGCACATACTAGAGGAAAATAAAGACAGAATTAATGAAACCTGAAAAAATTATGTTTAGGATCTTGTGAAGACCAGGAAAGTTCAAATGGACTGTATTGTTTTGAGTTTTTTATTTCCTGCCCTGCTGTATAAAAATCGTTCACTCTTATAGTCAAATAAACTATCATCTCAGATTACTTCATCAGTTACACAAAGCTTGTTTCTCATCCTATTTTTTTTTCAATATGTTTGTCCTCATTAGATTCATGGGCAGTTTTTCTTCTCCCCTGCTAAGTCAAACATGTCTTTGCTTCCGGATAGAGATGCTGAATGTTCAGCTCTGAGATAAGTTATGATCTTTTTTATAATCCATATGCAATGAAACAATTCATCCCAATGCTTGAAACAATCCAGTTTACTCAAAGACTCAGAATGATCTTTCTCTGTGTGGTCTCTTCTGTATGGTTTTCTATTTCTTAGGAAATACATATACATATATATACATATATATATATATATGTAAAAGCAGAGCAGCTGACAATGATTTAGTCACTGGGCTGTTCATCTGGAAATATGAGATCTCTTCATTCAGGGGCAGCTCCAGGCTGTGGGCAGTGGTTTTCTTCTCTCCAATCATCTTAGATTTTAAAAAGAAAAGTAGTTTGGAAGCTCTAACCTTGGTTCTGTTGTGGCACTAAAACTCTGTCAAAGCCAGAGGTTCGTCCATGAATCAGAACAGGAGAGTTCTTTCTAGTCCAGAGCACTGAAAAAACATCACTGGAACATTGTTTTATGGGCAGCATATGTTAAAATTGTAATTTAGTGCTAATTGAGATACATATCATCCCTGGCTGAAATCAGTGAACTTTTGCTGGTCTGAGGGCTGCAGGTTGTTTGGTTTTGTTAAACATAGTGACTTGAGATATAATTATATAATTTTAATTAGAATTGAGAAATTACCTTTTAGTACTAGGACCAGCATCAGGATTTCAGTAGAAACAGTAATGTGAAATACTGGCTCCACTAAAGTAGAATTTAGCATTTTAAAACAAGACAAATCTAAACCTCAGTGTAAACCCAGCATATCTTATTATATGCTAGCAAATATATAATGCTAAAATGGCCTTTTATTATTCATGTGTTGTGTCTCAGAGTGTGCTGTGCTATTTGTCTTGCAAGCCTTCTCAGAAATTATTTGCCCAGATGGACCATTGTATGTGTTTTGTTTTGCTCATTGCAGAAAATTAGTCTTAATAAATCAAAATCACATATTGAATCTCAGTAGTGACTGGAGCCAAGTGGGGGAGAGGAGGGCAGAGCTACTGTTTCAATCTAGAACTGAGCCAAAGCATTTCACATATAGAAAAACATAGCTGGGAGAGTCTTACTCTGAAAAAAAAGAAATATGGATTCTGTCCCTTGGTGTGGGTGCCCAGTTCTTGCAGCTGCTGAGTGAAACTGGGAAGTGCTTTGGATGCTCTGGTGGAATTGCTGAGGAGAGGATGGTGGAGGGATCTGCTGTGAGCTGACCAGGGCAAGGTGGGAACACCAGGGCTGCAGGGAGCACCCAAGGCCAGGAATTGTCTCTGCACTCTCCTTTCTGGGGGTTTCAGAAGGGAGGATTCGTGGATTTGGCCTATTTGTTTTGATGGGAATTGATTTTTGTATAAACAGAAAGCAGTCATCATTGAACTAACTAAGTGAAAGTACAAATTCTCTTTTATGTAAATACTTATTTTCTTCTTTTAACTATATTTTTCTGATCACTCTAGTAATTCTGAGTTACATGCATTGTCTAAGTAATTACCATTAGAAGTGAGATCATGGTATTTACTTTTGATCTAATTCCTGAGGTACAATAACATGCTTGTTGTTGGAGGTGGTAAGTTTAGCATAATAGGAAAAGAAAGCAGAGATTTATGGGCTAATCATTGTTTTCTTTAGGGTAGAGTAAAGGTCTTCAAACAATTGATTGATCATTGTCCAAAAGCAAGAACAGGGTCATTTTCCTCTCTTTCTGTTCCCCTACTGAAGGGAGCAGGCAGGCAGAAAAAGCAGGGTAAGAGAGTAGGACTAAGGCCATCTGCACCCCAGACTTGTTCTGTAAAGCCTGAGTGGAGCTGTACTGCTGGTGAGGAGTGGATTCATGCTACTGAAGTATTCAGCCACTTCCCAGCTACAGCAAACAACGTGGTTCCAAGCAATAATTTGGGTTGTGTTGCAGCACGACTTGATGAATCAGAGCTGGGCTGGAAACCAGCTCAGGTGTCCCTCTGAGAGGCTTCCCTTACCTGGATGCCCCATTTGGCTGCCCAGTGCCAGCTCCAGAAGCTCCCTGCACATGCCAGCAGCTTGGGAGCAGGTCCTGGACAGCACCTGCAGCCCTCAGATTTGGGTTACTTAACTGGGACGGCTTCCTGTGAGATGTTTCTTACTTGTCTGCCCAGGCAAGCACCCTTTTAATCTGTCTCCTCTGTAACTGCAGTGTGTGGAGAGTTAAAGCTGTGAATGTGTGGTGCCATGTGTGCTCATGTGATCAGTCATGTCCTTCTTGGAGAGCAAAAGAAGAGCTGATGGTGGATGTGAGGTGAGGTTGTCCAAACTTTCCAGTGTCCCTGTGCAGCCTCTGAAGGAAAAAACAAGGCCATGGGCAAGGTAAAGGAATTCTTGCTCTACCCTGCTCTTCTGTCCATGTCTATTGCCTTACACTTTGGAATTTAGAGAGCAAGGCTGGAGAGAGGCCATGACAGGAAGAGCTTTTCTCTTCTACTTAGGGAAACATTCACAACTAATTAGTAAATAGGAGGACTAAAGTAAACAATCCTCTTGTTTCAGGCAGAACCACTGCTGTGAAACAGCATTTTTTTGTCACTTTAAAGAAATTCATTCTTAAAATAGGCCTGTTTTGCTTCTGACACTGGCACTGTTTTGCTGTTGTGCATAGTATTTGTAAAGGTTTGAGTATATTACTTCTCACACAGCCCAGAGCCAGGCTGAGAGTTCACCAAACCCAGAACTGATCCTAGGTTATCAGACTCTCATTTTCCTCATCTCTTCACAAGCTCCTCTACCAGGCTGGAATCAAAAATGCAAGATGTGTGTAGGTGCACCAACCTAATTAGTAGAATCAAAACCCGCCAGTCTGACAGGATCACTGCTGCTACTGCTCTGTTATCCAAAGCATGATGCAGTTGTGAAATGACCAGAGACCTCCTCGAGCTTCCTTTCAGTGTGTCCCCCAAAGCAGGGGGATCTCGGTGCTGAGCAGGGCTGGCCTGGGCTCCCCTGGTGCAGGGGGTGCCCTCCTGCCCTCTGCCCCACAGCACACCTGGGAGGCTTCTGCCAGCCTGGCCCCGAGACATCTCTCCTCCAGTGCAGCTCTTCTGCTTCTCCAGGGAAACACTTCTCCATCAGCAGCATGAACTCTGTCTGGCTGCCATCCTGTTTTCTCCTTTCAGAGCTCAGTGCTGCACATCCATCCCACTGGTCAGAATTCCCACAATGGACTTCCATCAGTCCCAGGGGCTGAGAGTTCCTGCCAGCCTTACCTGCCTGCTGGCTGACATGGAGTGCCAGAGAACCATCTTGTAGGGAGTATCACTTCTGTTTGTAACTGTTTGCTTCTTGTTTTTTGTCTCCTTGCTTTTGTGTCAAGACTCGGGGATTTGCAAAGAACATGAGCTCAGCTAATATGAAAAGGTTTACCAGGAATTTTACAAACCCCACCACACTCTCATTTTCACCCTCTGTGACTTTTAGGAACATACAGATTAGTCTTTACCTTCCTTTTTTTTTTACTGGCCTTTCTTTCTTACCCATATTGAAAAGTTTTGTTTCTGAAAATCAGCTTCATTTGAGTCAATTTTACAAAACCTGACTTGGTTGTGTTGTTTAAAGGCACAATAAACTGAGTATCAGCTGATTTCATTCTCCAGACAGTCTGTGCAGTGTGCTCCTAGCTCAATTCAGGCCTGTGCAGGGACAAGGCCAGCACGTGGGCTGAGGAGGAAAACAAAGCAAGGAATGTCTTTGGTCCTAGGAGACTATGGCACAGTCTTCCATAAACATTGTTCTATCTGGATAGTTAGGGATGGTAGAAATCAGCCCTTCCTCAGCCTTCTGTACAAGTCTAGGTCCAAGCCAGCATTGTGTGTGCTGGCTTACATGGTGCTTAAAATGCAGAGACCCCAACAGAGCACTGATGGGAATGGCTGTCATGTAATAGTCAGTTGAGATTAAAGGCTTTTTTTTCAAAGTGCATGAGCAATAAAACTATTTTTAGAGGCATATATTTTAATTCTGAGTCTTTTAGCATCTACCAGCATTTACCAGACTGTAAAGTTACTACAGAGTCATAGATAATTTGAGATTGGAAGGGACAGTCTGGAGACAATCCAGCCTTCTGTTGAAAGCAGGGCTTTAGATTAGGTTATCCAGGGCCCTGTAAAACCAGGTCCTGCATAATTCCAGAGGGAGAGATTCCATCTCTTCCCTGGTGCCCCTCTGCTTTGTATTTGTTTGCTTGCTTATCTCTATGAAAATAAGTATACTACTCTTGAGTGCCTCACTTCTTCCTGTTTATTGTATTCTCAGGGCCCAGCCTGAAGTCAGGAACAATAAGTCTTGGGCACAGAATAGGCACTTTATACCTTTATACACTGAAATATGTTCTAGTGTATAGAGCAGGAGCATTTATGTGACTCAGTAGTGAGACACCTGGAAGTTCCTGCTTCCTATAGGAAAACATGCAAAGGAAATGACAACCAAGGCAGACAGTATGTCTCCATATCTTGTGTGAAGCAGATTCCTGTTGGGAGTGGGATTCCCAGCAGACAGGGGGGACATAAATAAATGGAGAGTACTGATTAAGCAGCAGCCACCTCATTTTCAGAGCACAGAATTTGCATACACTAGCAGGTTGGAAGAAAATTTACTGTGCACATGGTGCTGGGAACAGCCTGGGGTATTACAGCAAGGAGCCTTTTGCTCATTATTTTGAATAGCAATGAGGTGTGTGTAAGAGCCTGTGTGCCACAGCTCTGGTGGGTTTGCAGACAGCTCTGCCTCCTGAACACAGACAGGACTTCTACCTTTAATTGTGATTTCATGGTGGAAAATGCTGCTTAAAGATTGGAGCTCTGTAGTCCTGAAGTCCAGGCCCTCAGTTTCTATGCCCCTGACCACCTCAGGCTTTGGCTGGCTGAAGTGTCTTGCATTGCAAATGTGATTTATTTACTATGCACTGTTCAGTGACACCTCCAATCTATCCTGCTTTCTGGGCCTGTATGCATTTTAAATGAGATAATACATTTATTTCATTTGCCTTTTTCCTGCCTCTGAAATGAGCCTGTGCCTCAGTACAGTTATGTGGCTCTATTTAGAGCTGAGTATTCCCAGTCCCAGATGTCATGGATGAACTTGTCATTATGCAGAACAGTGGCCCAGGAGACCACTGAATCCCTTCAGAAATGGGGAGCCTTGGTGTTGCCTTAACACCAAGTGAGAAATGAGAGGCAGTGAGTGAGGCAGTGCCACTTCACTTGTAGGAATGGCACACTTCCATCACAGCTCCCTCAGGCTGGCTTGGGAGCTGTGCAGAGAGCCAGGCATCCCTGTGGAGGAAAGGCACCCTTTGGGGGTCTGTTCTCACATCCATCTCACCCAGGTGCTTCCCCCAGCCCAGAGGTTTGGGGGTGCCAGTGCTCAGTGGCCAGGAGCCTCTCACGGTGGCTGCAGGGGGTGCCTGCTGTGCTGCAAGGCAGCAGTGGAGCTCTCTGCCTCTTACAGCAGCTGAGAGCTCACAAGAAGGTTATCTAGCAACCTTGGTGGGTGTTTGCTAAAGGTAACATTGGTCTAGCAAAGCAGACAGCATGTGTAACCGTGCTCAAGCCCAGAATCAATCTTTACCTGTGTCCCTAACTTTAAAGATGTGAATAATTCCACTGGCTGTTCACACTGTAATTATAACTATATGCATGCTCAGAAATAAGCGAGTTGCAGGGCTTGTAAGCCTTCTGAAGTTGAACTCTTGGTCTATTTGTTGCCTTCTTTGAGAGGATAAATCAAAATTTGAGGCTTTTACTCCATTACCAGTAAAGGGACTCCAGGGAGGGTCCTCTGGCAAGGCTCACAGTAACCTCTGCCAGCCCACTCTCATTTAGCCCCCCCAGTGTTCTCCTCATCCTTGTGTGTGTCAGGCTCACAGGAGTGTGCAAACCCCAGCACACAGAGGGACACCTCCAGACAGACAGGTAACAGGCTTGAATTGTTTAGAAGCAGCCACAATGTGTCCTCAGTCTTACACAGTTCAGGCACATCTGAAGATGAATTTATGTTGGTCTCTACATGATTTTAACGTGTGCAGCTAAAAGAAAAATACCCTGATGTACACAATCTGTTGTTTCCAACATTTAGGAAACGTTTCCAGCTCTTAATTTATTAATAATTCTGATATGGAAGATTTTTTCCATGTGATGAGGACTTTTTCACAGTTATAAAAGTATGTCTAATAACTAATTGAAGTGGATTCAAGTGATAGTCAAATTTGAACAGAGCTTTTAATAGCCAGAAGCAAATAACCAGAATGTAGCCTGCTGATAAGGAAGCACAGAGTGTTTTGAATGCTGCCACATGCCCAGATACAAGTGATCAGCCTTGCAAACAGAATCAGAAAGTGCTCAGCATCGTTTCAGGGCTGTGTCTTGTTTGCTTTCAGGACCTATAAGAGGAGCCTCTCACGGCAGTTTTTCAAAGTGACATGTTCATGGGAGTGAACTGGAGACAAACCATGTCATTGTTGGGTAACATAATGAAATATGGCTGGTGCTTCACTGCAGGAAAATGAAGCTGAGCCATATTTGATGTGGCATTTTAAATAAGAGAATCTAATAATATCAAATGGGTTTCAGAGGGGTAAATGGAAAGCTTGAGATTTGTCTTAGGCCTTATAACTGGGGCTGGATGAAGTCATAAGGGGACCAGGGGCTGTGGTGAGCTGCAGACACTTTGAACCCCTTGATGAAGCTGACCATTTGTGCCAGTCCCACAAATAAAAGTTTAATGTTAAGGAGCTGTGTTGCATGAAGTTCTGGTCTCAAGGGTAATTCTGAGTCATGCAGCACCATACAGAAGTTCTAACTGAGGTGTATAAAATTAATCACTTTGTATTAAAGTTCAATTTTGGACTTCAGTTAGAGTGTTTATGAACCATATGAAGCAATATTATACTTCCTGATTATAAAGATTATTTGAGTTATTGGTTAAAATATTTTTCAGCGTTTTTTTGCCTAGCTTTGCTAATCACTTCCAAGCACTTGGTAGACTACAAATTGCACACCAGTAACCAGCCATATAGAATACTTTCTGTGTTGGTAATATGATATATTAACTAATAATCCAAACAAAATATAATAAATTGCTACTTAATTCTGAGACGGTCAAGCAGAACGAAATATATTCCATTACTTTGAAAATGTGAATAATTTCTTTTGGAAATAAGAAGTTTCTCTTTAGCTTCAAAGTGTAATGGTAAAAGCCAGAAAGTCATGAGTGCACATTCAGGAAGTGGGATTAGCTGGTCATACACCATCTCAGGTCAGTGGCAAACAAAAAGCACTTTACAATTTCAAAGGTAGCAAAAGTAAGAAAAGAAAAATACTGAAGTGAATGAAAGAGAAATTATGTCAGAGAAATTATGAAAGAGAAAAAGTCAATTGGAAGAGCTTAACGGTGCAATGTAAAACCTGTGACAGGTAGGGCCCAGGAAAGTAAGAAAGTGCCTTATTTAATAAGGGGGCCAAAAGTAGCTCTGTGCAGCATTTCAGTTCTGGTAAAGGCTTTGACATTTCTGGGCTGTGTTCTTTTGGGCAGCCCAAGCTGTCCTGCCTGTCTGCTCCTCCAGCAGCATTTGGAAGGGATGGAGCCCAGCCACATTTCCACAGCTGGTTTTAGCTGTGCAGGAGTTTCTCTCCTTGCCCATTCCTCCTGTTTCAAGAGCTTTTGGGCTCCACTGACAGGTTAGCACATATGGCAGCTTGGTTCCTGGGAAGAGACTGATGGAAGAAATGCCTGAGTGATGCACTCTGAGCCTGTGCAGGGGGCAGAGGAGGCAGGGCATTGTGTTCAGCTTGGGAGTTTGCTGTGCACACCTTCAGCTGGGACTCTGGCCTGGTGCTGTTTTCATTAACTGAGAGCAGGTTTGTGTGTGGATGCTTTTTTTTATCAGTTCAGGCAGGGAAAAATTCGAATGACTGTAATCTGGGATGAGCTAAAATAGTTCCATATGAGCTGTCAGGCTGGAGTTAAACTGATGAACAGGAGTTAAAGTGTGTGCAGTTGCTGTGCTGCCTGCTGCTAGGCTCCTGCAATTTCAGAGAGTTCATATGATCAATACATTTGTTCTTCTGGCTGGTACACAGAGAAACAACAAGATCATTTGCTAGAACCTCGAATCCAAGGAAATTTTGGTCTGTGGAGAAAACCTGAGGAGATTGGTTGCATCCCAGGGCAGATTTCAGCAGCATTTTTTATGGGGGATTAGAAAGTATCTAAAAGAGCAAGTGTGGCCTGATCTCTATTAATATCACGGGTCTGGGTGTCAGAGAATGTTCCCAGGGTGATCTAACTGTGGAGTAAAAATGGCTGTGGACAGACTCCAGAGGATAAGAGAAGGCACTGCTTCTCTCCTACTCTCATTTTTTCTCTCTTCGTTCTTCTCAATCTCTGCTCTAAATGAAATGTTTAATTTTGCCCATGGTAAGTGGGTGACAGGAGCAGGGTGGAGCAGGAGCCCCACGTGTGTGAAGCAGCCCATCTGCCTGTGGGGGTGTGGGGATCCTTGGACATGCTTCTCCTGGGAAGAGTCAAGTGGGTGGAGGATGCAGTCTGGGGATGTGGCAATTCACTGCAAACCCCAGAATTCAGGTCAGTCTCAGCATCCCTGTGTTCTGGTTGTATCAACCATTCAGAGTGGTCAATAATATGAATTTAGCCAAGCTGGAACCTCAGTATCTGTCAGAGGGAAGAGCAGTAAGAGGGAGATTTAGCAAATTCAGTTAGTCCCTGGCTTCTGCCTTGGATTTGGGTTAAACACTTGACAAGCACAGCTACAAGCACATAACACTTGGATTGCTGCAGTTAAATCAGCCAAGTTTCTCCCACCATTTTGGAAGCCCCATAAGAGAAGTGGGAGAAGGCCAGGTTAGTCTGGCTCCTGAAGAAAAAAATGGCATTGATTTCTTAAAGAACACAAAATCCTGGAAATTCAAACGTGCTGTATTTTAAATTTCCAGTCTAGGACTAAACAGAAAATTGCAACGTGAGTCCTGACAACATGAGGGACTGAGGAAGAATTTTGTATTTTTCCTCCAAGTCCCTCCCTCACCCCAAAGTGCTCATTAGCATCTGCAAGTCCACAGTGCTTGGTGGCAGCTCAGTCTGTGATTTGAGGATGCTGTTCCTCACGGTGGCTTTATACAGAGTTTTGGGTGAGACAGAAATCAGATGAAATATCTCCAATAGCTTGAAAAGGCTTCCATCATATCTGGACTTTGGTGGCTTTCAGAGAGCTGTCAGCTGTAATCTGCTGGGTTAGCATCTGTGGATGTGTGTGTATGTATGGAAATAGTTTTGGGCATCACAGATTGAAAACAGCAGAATCAAAAGCTGCTTGCTCAGTTGGATGCTCACATGCCACTGCAAACTTTGTCAGTAGGTGGTTACCTGTGGCTGTCACATTGACAGGATATTTTTCTTCCTCTATCTTTGAAAGAAGACAAGTGGCTGGTTATCCACAAAATACCTTTTTCTGCCATCTGCTGTGCTGATTCCCCACACAGAGGGTTCACTCTGGAGAGCAGCATTTCCCACTATGAATCCTCCAGGCCCACTGCAGTTCATGGCTGGTGCTTGATCCTTAAAAACCATCTTATCCCTTCCACCCTGCCCTCTGCTCATCTTCACTTGTGGTTTATTGATGCCTTGGGGTGGCTGCCTGGAACAGAGGCTAGACAAAATTCAGAGAATAAAGTGGGTATTTATTAAAGGCCTTCAGTAGCCACACCTTGGGCAGTCAGAAGCCTCCCAGAGGCTACACCCAGGATGGACAATGGTCACCAGTTTTTCAGACAATTATAAGTTTGGTCCATTCACATATCAGGGGTTAATTCTCCAATTACAGCTTCAGGTAATGAAGTCATTTATCCCCACTTTGCTCCCCCCCCAATTTTCTTTTGTTTATACATTTTGGTGCCTGAGGCTGTGGGGTGTCCTTGGATCTCAGGCCCAGAGGAATTGTTTTGTCTGACCAAAATGTGAAGACAGTAACTAACACTTTATATGGAGTCTAGAGTTATACACTAATGCAGCACAGGATTTGAAAAATATAANTAATATAATAATTTATATAGTATAATTTAGTGGAAATTTTCAATCTACAAGCAAGAATTCATGTTGTTGAGTGTTTTGGGATGCCAAGTTTCTACACACTTTAGTGACTTTACACTTTACCCTTGAAAGTATGACCTTTACAAGGGTGCAGATCTGAAAAGGATCTATCATTTTCAGGTCTTTTGGCATGTTTTTAGACACACTTATTGTTCTGGATTCTTTTAATTAAAAACATATCAAGGGCTGCCCATTAATTCCTTGCTATTCTCTGTTGGCCTGCCCTATCCGATACTCATTGTGCAGTAAGACTGTACTATTTAAATTTAGATCTGTGCAGCATCCCTGGAGCTGGTTCCTCTCCAAAAATGAGAATTATGTGGCTAATTTGTGTGGTATCTTTAAATACAGGCATCTCGCTACTCATTATTTTCTTTGAAGATAAAGGTTCCTTTCCATCTCTCCCCAGATTGTAAGGGTATAACTTCAGGCAAATGAGTGTCTTTCAGATGGGTTGGGTGGTTAGCTTGTTTGGTTGGTTTTTTTCTTCTCACCACTGCAGAAAATGTTGACTTGTTGTTGCTGTTAGAAAGCAGAAAATCTCCTATGGTTGCAAGTTCTTTGTGTTCTTTTAATAATAACAATTGAAAGAGCTGGAAAGAGGGGAAATGGTTGCAGCAGAAATAACGAGGAAAGTTCACTGGTCCAAATGCTGCTCCCATGGCATTTCCACGTGTCAGAAGCTTGAGTGTTTCTCCTGGAAGCCAGGGCATAGTCTGGCAAGTGTTTGCAGCAGATGCCCAGACTGGAGCAGAGCACTGGGGAGCTTCCCTTCCCTCTCTGGCATGCCTGGTGAGCAGCAGGGAAGCCTGGGAAGTGCAGGGATTGCCCTTTGTCCCCTCCCTGGGACTGGCACACAGGGGCAGGGGGGTCAGCACGCCCTGCTCAGCATCAGGGAGTGAACAGCTTGCTACAGTGCTCATCCTCCCAGAAACCCTTGAACCTGTCAGTCATTTCAGCCACTGTTCTAGCCTCAAAAAAATAAAACAGAGACCGGAGAAGTTGAAGGAGAATAAGTGTTTGGAGAGAGAGATCCTGCTGATGCCCTGCTGACAGAAAGGCTGAAAGGCTGGGCTGTGTTCTGTATCCCAAAGAATCCACGTTAAGGGGAAGGAATGAGGTCTCCGCGTGGCTCAGCTGTGAGAAGAGCCTGTCAGGTCTCCTGCTTTAGTGCAGGTGAGATAATCCAGCTGTCACACTAGCGTGTAACACAAAATGCAGAGATACAGTTGAGTGAAGGTAAAGAAGAAGTAAACTTTATTTTGGTTTTTGTATTATACAGAGTTTTGGGAATGACTATTGATTGGAAGGTGAAGTTACATTTTTTTTAACTACACTGGTTAATGATAAAGTTTATTAAATCTTTCTCCTCTCAGGAGAAAGAATGAAAAACAAAAAGACAGTTAGAAAAACATGTGCATGTTTACAAAAAGTAGTGTGAGAAACTCCATTACAAGAATGAAAACATTAGAAAGTTGAAAATCAGAGCGACATCCAGCCACGAGCACAGACCCAAAGGTGCTCAGGCTGTGTTCTGAACATCTCATTCTGTTTGTGCCTGTGTTCAGTTGTGCTTTCCCTGTTACCCTCAGCAGTCTGGTGAACAAAGATGTGGCTAAACTTGGCTGTTTCTGGGTTAGAGAGTGAGAACAGTTAAACTCCCTACTNTGAAAATCTTAAGGCATCATTCAATAACTATTATGTCAAATTCTAGCCAAGAGAACATCCTCTCTTTAGGGTTTCTAAGCGCACTGAGTGTTTAGGCTGGGTGCCACTTTTTGGAGCACTGCTCTAATGTGAGACAAAAATCTCAGCAACATCTGATGGCATTGCTCAGGTTCATTTGTTGTCAGAGTATTGTAGCTCTTGACTAAGGCAGAGGTCAGAAATGCCTGTTCATGTTTTTAGATTAAAACGTGACTTCCCAAATCTAAATTTGCCATGGTTATGTAAAACTACATCTGCAGGGGACACAGGACTGTGCATGACTGTGGCAGACAGGTTTTGGCTCAGAGCTGCCCTTTGTACATGGACTAAGAGAGGGCAAATCCCTACAGCTCTTCTGAAGCAGCAGCTGAGCTCTGGGTGTTTCTTTGTGAATACTTCTGAATTGATACACCAAGTGCTCTGCACATCCCAGTAGAAAGACCCAGTATAACCAATCTTCTGGGCTTTTATATAATTTATAAATT
>VXAX01007196.1:233235-308829 GCA_013399835.1 Leptocoma aspasia
CTCCCATGGCATTTCCACGTGTCAGAAGCTTGAGTGTTTCTCCTGGAAGCCAGGGCATAGTCTGGCAAGTGTTTGCAGCAGATGCCCAGACTGGAGCAGAGCACTGGGGAGCTTCCCTTCCCTCTCTGGCATGCCTGGTGAGCAGCAGGGAAGCCTGGGAAGTGCAGGGATTGCCCTTTGTCCCCTCCCTGGGACTGGCACACAGGGGCAGGGGGGTCAGCACGCCCTGCTCAGCATCAGGGAGTGAACAGCTTGCTACAGTGCTCATCCTCCCAGAAACCCTTGAACCTGTCAGTCATTTCAGCCACTGTTCTAGCCTCAAAAAAATAAAACAGAGACCGGAGAAGTTGAAGGAGAATAAGTGTTTGGAGAGAGAGATCCTGCTGATGCCCTGCTGACAGAAAGGCTGAAAGGCTGGGCTGTGTTCTGTATCCCAAAGAATCCACGTTAAGGGGAAGGAATGAGGTCTCCGCGTGGCTCAGCTGTGAGAAGAGCCTGTCAGGTCTCCTGCTTTAGTGCAGGTGAGATAATCCAGCTGTCACACTAGCGTGTAACACAAAATGCAGAGATACAGTTGAGTGAAGGTAAAGAAGAAGTAAACTTTATTTTGGTTTTTGTATTATACAGAGTTTTGGGAATGACTATTGATTGGAAGGTGAAGTTACATTTTTTTTAACTACACTGGTTAATGATAAAGTTTATTAAATCTTTCTCCTCTCAGGAGAAAGAATGAAAAACAAAAAGACAGTTAGAAAAACATGTGCATGTTTACAAAAAGTAGTGTGAGAAACTCCATTACAAGAATGAAAACATTAGAAAGTTGAAAATCAGAGCGACATCCAGCCACGAGCACAGACCCAAAGGTGCTCAGGCTGTGTTCTGAACATCTCATTCTGTTTGTGCCTGTGTTCAGTTGTGCTTTCCCTGTTACCCTCAGCAGTCTGGTGAACAAAGATGTGGCTAAACTTGGCTGTTTCTGGGTTAGAGAGTGAGAACAGTTAAACTCCCTACTGTCAAATAAGTAACTCTGTGTGCCTGTTCTTACCCTTTCCAGCAACTGCTTTCTGATGTCTCTTCTGGGGAAGTGTAAATTAATCTGCAAGCCAAAACATTGAAGATTGGTCTGTTGGGTTTGTATTTGCATAACTAAAACAGTAATGAGTACGAATTGTTAAGAGCTTTACTTCATTGAAAGGAAAACGTTATCTCTGTATTTTTCAGAGCAGAATTGGAGTTTCTCACGTAGTGTACAGGAGCCTAATGTGTGATCTTGGACCATTGTGAGGTAGTGGTTACATGCTGAAAGTTAATTTCATTTCAGAAAGGCCTTGCTGTGCTAAGAACTGCATGTTCCCACTGTTGCCAGAAAATGTAAGTTAACAGCTCAGGAAGGAACTCTCCCCTGGACGTCACCTTTAAGTTTCTGTGCTTTTCTGTGGATTGTTCATTTTGTTGAACACATTAGACCATAAATTATTATATTGTATAACTGAGGGGTGATGTCATACATTTGACAGCTGTCAGTCACATATTGTGCTTTTTGGACTGAATGAGTGTGAATTATTAATGTTTCAGATGCCTCTTTAATGCTTCAAATGCAAGAGAGCTTTGTTAGAAAACTCTCAAAAATCTACCTGCTGTTTTTTACGTAGACCAACAATGTGGCAATAATTAGCAATGACAGATGATTACACACTGAAAATGATCTTCAGAAAGCCAATCCCATGTAAGTGCAGTTCCCAACTTAAAGGAAAGCTGAGGTGTTCAGGCAGGCAGGAAAACCACCAAGGAAACCCAACAGAAATGCCCCTGAGTTACAGCTTGCCATGCTACAGCTCTCAGCTTCTGCCCAAGAAACCAGCTACTGTAGCCTCTAACTTTTGGGGCAGATTTGTGCAAAAAATTGCAACTTTTTGAAGAAGCCCAAGATAGGGAGAAGGGGAATGTGTCTGAAGCAGCCTTCAAAGTCCAAGGAAATATTTCTGAGTGTTTGCCAGTCAAAATATGATTGTTTCTGTACATTCACCTGCCTGGTATTTGGATAGCCATCCTCCTAAACACTGATTTATTGGCTTGAGAAGAGAAACCCGTTATTTCTACAAGGTTTTCCTGAGGGAGTTTGTCACTACAGAGCCAGAGTGAGCCTGTGGTGGGGAGCACAATTGCTGAGCCTCCAGCCCTCCCTCCTTGCAGGCTGGCTCCAGGTTGGTGGGGCAGACCTTGCTCTCTTGGGGATGCAGTGGTGTGGGGTATCCACACCCTGGGCTGGGAAGCTGGGATGGGCTCTGGGAAACTCTGTTGCCATTTGTAGGAAATCATCATTTGCTCTCTCAGGTCTCCCTAACACAGGAATCTGTGGCAGCAGCCAGGTATCCATGAAGTCAGGGCTAGAAGTATCTCAGGGCTAAATCAGGGATAAGATCAGGGTATCAGAACAATTTTGGTTCCGGGAAACAGCTCAAAAACAGCTCCTTCCTACACAATTAATAGGAGATATCAAGATACCCATTGTAATCACAATTTTACTGGAAGCTGTATGTACAGGACACGTTGCTTCGTAACATGATAGATTGAAAAATTCAGAATTCACAGAAGTTGCACTCTGATGTTCTTTTACCATTTTTTGGAACATGCCTCTGTGTACTTAAATAGAGGCTTAGGGCATGTAGATTGTAGAACTCCAAACCAAATGCTGATAGTTTGAACTCCTTTGGGTTTAGAACTGCATTTCTTTAGAAAATAATTGTTTTGAGTCATGCTGAAAGTCAGAGCCACGTATTTGATGGAAAGGGAAAGGGGAAGGGGAGGAAAGGAAAGGAAAGGAAAGGAAAGGAAAGGAAAGGAAAGGAAAGGANGAGTAAGGTAGTTCAAGCCTGTAATGACATTTTGGATGTTGCTGACATTTGACAAGTTTGCCTATTGCAGATTAATGGCAAAGGTTAAGAGTTGGAGAAGAGGAGGTGAAAAAGGGATAGAAAACTGCGTCACAATAGGAGGCAAAAGGTTACCTGTAAAAAAGAGGAAAATAAACAAAAAACCTGTTCAAGGAGGGGGAAAGCTCTGAGTTTTGATGAATGAACTGCCAAAGTTTCAGGAGTTCACATTGCTGAACATGCCTGGGCTGGGAGTGCACGTAGGGACTGTCCACTGTGTCTGCACCCACAGCCCTCTGTTCCAGCACCTCTGTTTCTGGCAGGTTTCCAGCAGGGGGAAATGCCAAGGAAGCAATGGGAGCATGTGTTATCTGCACATCTGTGTTTGGTCCTCCCAAGATTTTCAGCTTCCTTCACATTTTTGGGAATCATTTGGCACTTGCCAGTGGAACAGGGGTTCTTTTCAGGATGCAGTGATATTGAAGCCTTATACTTAAACCTGTATCAAAGATTATATTCATTGTTTGTCCTAGGAAAAGGAAATGCTTCAGAGAAATATATATTCTGTTTAAAAGGGGGGTTCCTTCCTTTTTTTTTTTTTTTTTTTGGTAGCTATTGTTTCATTAATCGTTCAGTGCCCACCCTTTGCACAGAGCATTGGGTGCCAGCTCCCATTCCCACGTGGAAGTGGAAGGAGCCTCTCTCTGTAAAGGCCCTGAAGTGTCTGTCCATGTCCCACAGAGAGGAGAAAAGTCATGGCACTGAAACAGTGTTTTCTTCCAACTCTGTGATCTGTGGAAGAGGGGTGAGGGTCAAGAACTCCCTCCTGGCCTTGCCTCAGGAGAGATGCATGTCTTACATTAAGTTCTGCAAGGTGCTTTTAAATGTATTAAATGGGAGGTGTAAACTGGTGTGGAAAGGGAGGAGGAGGAAATGCAAAGCCTCGGTTGAAGCAGTTTCATGCTTGGAAGATTGTGGTGTCAAATGGTAAATGCTGTTAATGTAAACAAAGCAGACTCTCTAATTTTAATTTTGTTAATCCAGACAGGAATAGTTGATCTTTTCCCAGTCCCTGAGAAAGGCAAAATAGGTTAGTAGTGAGAGTTCTCATCACCACAACTCAAGATTGTTATTACAAAATATTCCATGTTGAAGCTGAGCTTCTAATAGCCCATTTATTAGCAAGGTGATCAAATAAAGCTGGGAACTCAATATTCTGACTTCTTTTTTATAAAAGGCCATTTATTTCAGCATGAGCATCTCTCTCAGCATTCAGCTAGAGGAAGGCAGCCTTGCAGGAACTGGGGAAGTCAAATGGAAGCCAAGGATGATGATCTGTCAGAGACTGAGAAGTTTTCAGGGTGGATATAGAAGACAAATGAGAATTCGGTTTTAATTACCACCTTGGAGACAAACCCCTGGTGTTCCCAAGGAAGTGTCTGTCCTCCACAGCATTTCCCATTTGGTAACAGACAGACAGTCCCTTCCTCCCTGGTGTTCTAGGGGTGAGTGATGGTGCCAGACCAGCTGTTGCATGGAAGGAGAGCTGGAGATGCTCAGGCTGTGCTGCTGGTGGGGCTGCTCAGAGCACCAGCAGTCAGACAGGGGCTGGGCACAGGACTCCTTCCTGCCACCTCAGAGCCTCCCACCACACTGGCATTAGGCTGAACATGCCACAGCCTTGCTGGGAGTGGGTAGAAATTGATGGCCCTTTCCTTTCCTTTCCTTTCCTTTCCTTTCCTTTCCTTTCCTTTCCTTTCCTTTCCTTTCCTTTCCTTTCCTTTCCTTTCCTTTCCTTTCCTTTCCTTTCCTTTCCTTTCCTTTCCTTTCCTTTCCTTTCCTTTTTCCTTTCCTCTTTCCTTTTCCTTTCCTTTCCTTTCCTTTCCTTTCCTTTCCTTTCCTTTCCTTTCCTTTCCTTTCCTTTCCTTTCCTTTCCTTTCCTCTCCTCTTTCCTTTCCTCTTTCCTTTCCTCTCCTCCCCTTTCCCCTTTCCTCCCCTTTCCCCTTTCCTTTCCCCGTTCATGGGCAGAATATTGTAACAAGGCAATAGAGATTTATAAGGCTCAAACCTGAGCCATACTGAAAGGGAAACCAGATTTCGTGGACGTTTGAGTGGCTCTGCTCAGGGAAAAAAGGGGTTTTTCTGAAATTTATATAGAGGCTCATCAAATACACATCACTTCAGTCTTAATGAAGGATTTTGAAAAAAAGTAAGTTGGACAAAAAGCTATGATCAAAAAAAAAATCGAGATTAAATAGAGAATCAAGAATCATCATTTTTCACAGGAGTATCATTAGATCATTTGTTGGAAATGCTGTTGAAGTAAGGGATAACGTGGTCATTGGAAAAACAGCTGCCTTTATTTCTGGGTTAGAAAGCAGTAATGGACATTGTGGTGGAGGAACTCTGGACTGGAAAGATGAGAGAACATACTTTTCATAGAAATCACCTTTTCTTAGCCAGCATTTCTGACCTTGCAAAATTCTAAGCTTTCCTGGAAACTGGGAATTGGAGGAATAACTGCAACTTCCTCATTTACAGTGCAGTGAGATTCCTTCTGGACCATTTGAGGGAGGGGACTGTTTGTACTAATTATCCTGTTTTTTAGCATTTTGTAATCCCGTTGTTTAAAAATGTTTCTTTTTAAACAAAAGAAACATTTTGTTTCTTTCAAAACACAGATTTATTTAGAGAAAAGTGTCCCCTAAAAATTAAATAAATTTACCCCAGTTCAAGCGATTTCTTCATCTCACTTTCCTCATAACAATGATAAATTCAACGATTAAAGGTAGAAGGGATTTTTTTAAATGGTACATGCAGAACAATGCTGTACAATTCTGTTTACACAACATGTATTTAGCACTAAAATATTTATTTAAAAGGACACACACAGATTCTTCTGTGCTGTCTATACCTGAAAAAACTGAAGGGCTTCTATCAGGATAATATAATGGATAGATGGTGATAATTAATTCATGTTGCAAGAAACATGTTAAGGTGAGAAATTCAAGCAAAAATATTGTGATCTCCTTTTTTTGTTCCAGGCAGATAAAGTAGAAATAAATGAATCATATCTTTGAAATGCCATTCAAAGCTATTTATTTTGTACAATGTCTGTTTATCGGGTAGAAGCATCTCCTAGTGCTTTGGACAATGAGAGTATCTGTTTGCAAATAAATTTTGTTAGCATCAGGAAGATAGATCTCATTCGTTATCTAGACAAATATAAATGAAGCTTGATAATGGGAACTGAATTTATTATTACACAGAATGTGTTCTTTAAAATGTACTTTTTCTTTCAAATTTACTTTTCTTGACTCACTTTTTCTTAAGTAGCTCCGGGAATAAGGGATTTATGTAAGGGAATATAAGGGATTTATAGAATTTTTGTATGCTGTGAGGGTTTTACCTTGGTGAGTAGTCCAGCAGCTGCCCAGATGTGTGAGCTCAGCCTGCAGAGAGGTGTCCAGCCCTCCTTAGTGCTGCTGCAGGGCTGTTTGGTGTGCAGGGGGGAGCAGGAGCTGCCTGAGCTGGAAGCTGCCCTGCAGTGCCCAGAGCTCTGCTCAGCCCTGTAATGCACGTTTGGATGGGGACCTTGGATGGACAGCTGTCTCAGGGTCAGAGGTTAATTCCAGCTGGCAGTCCTCTGCTGCTCCAGAGGCTTTAGTGTAGCAGGGAAATTGCTGCTCTCTCCACTCCCTTTAATCAAGGCTACTTCCATGCTAATGGATCCTGGGTGAGGGCTCAGCTTTGCACAGCTGTACCCAGGCAGGCACATCCTGCTTCACACAGGAGTTCTGCTGAAGCTCTTCCTGATTGCAGTGCAGGAAACACAGAGCTTGGCATTTCATACCATTTTCAAATCAACACACTGCAACTGATAATGCAACATTCAGGGTGTTTTAGCTGACAGATTAAATTGCAGTGTAGAGAAAACTGGTGGTACTTGGAATAGGCTGATTTACTCTTCACCAGCAGAGCCCATTAATTCGTGGGGTGTTCCAGCTGTGGAGCACCTACTGAAGGGGGTTTTATCAGCTTGTGCTGTTCAGTTTTATCAGCTTGTGCTGTTCAGTATTGTCACCCTCCCTGTTCACAGCAGAACCTGAGTTACTTAACATTTGAATTAGATGTACCAGTAGTGTAGAAGCTTGAACTCAGCAGCTGTGTTCACATGTGTTGCACCCTCACAGGCTTCAGTTGTGATTGTGTTTCATGAGGTACCCTAAGAAAAGAGGAGCCCAGACAAGTCTGGCCAGAAGGAAATGCAGAGCAAAGCTGATCTATATGATCTTGCTTAGGTGATTTCTAATGGCTCTGTCAGATACATCTATCTAAGGTGATTGCAAATCCCATTTGAAGTATCTGTACAAAGAAGGGCTCTGCTCGTTGGTTCTGGTTTTTTCTAGGCCTGGTTGGGAGGAAGGTGCTTAATTCCATTCTTTTCAGCAAAGGACTTAAAATAATCTTAATTTTCATCAGTGGCTAGAGGGGGGATGTAGCATCTGCTTAACAGTTAAGGAGATGGTGAAGTGCTTCAATGCTAATTCAGGGCCTGATCCAGGTAGCCCTAAAAATCTACATGGATTTCCAAGGATGTTTGATCCTAGATATGTTATCTGACAACAAAATGTAAGCCAGCTGTAGCATGGTTCAAAGAGATTGGGGATGGAAAATAATACCTTCTGGAGGGTTTTTTAAACTTAAAATCATGATCAAGAAAATGAAACATAGAAAGGTTAGCAGAGGTTCCCTCCAGTGCTTAAAATTGTGATGCTAAACCCTTCCTAATCTTCTAAAGTTCCTAACAAGGCACCAGTGTTTCCTGGGAGCAGGCAGGTTTTCCTACAAGAATTTAATCTGGTAAATTTGTTGCTAATGCTTCCTGACGCTTTCAGCACTTCCACGTTTCAACTTGTCTGCAGATGACCCACAACAAAGTTCATCCTCTGCCCAGCTCACTGAGTGACTTACTGACTGCCTCTTAAAAAGTTCTAATCAGCAGCTTTTTTCTCAGAAGCGTTTCATGTTTCAAATAAATCAGTTCCTGAAACAAGCCCCGATATCTCTCAGGCATGCTCTCTTCATGTCAGCGAGGATCAGCTGTGGTTTGCAGGGCTTTGAACTCTTACTTGGATAAAATTGCATTCAGGGTTTATCATTCTTCTGTCAGAGTCAAGTTACTTTTTAATTTGGGTTTTTTTTCACTATTACTTAAATGTTAAGAGCAATCTAAATAATGTCAATTACTCCGTCTGTAGAATGAGAAAGAAAATTTTCTTGTGTTTACCTCATATTAATGTTTTGAAGTTCGTTTTGTTAATATTTGTAATAAATTTTGAACTTGGAATCACTTCAGATGTTTTAATCTAATCTCCTTGACGAGGAGATAGAGGAATGCTCTTAAAGGCTAATTTTAGTCCTTTTTAGTGCCTACAGGATTCTTCTCTGTTTAGGGTAGAGGAAGAGAAATATTAGAAGAGATTCAGAGCCCTTTGAGTTAGGTTCCTGCTTTGGCATCTCCCTGTGAGGAAGGAGCTCCTCTCTCCCTGGGCTGCGTCAGCACCTTCATTTTCATGAGCATCTCCTGTCTCTTGGGCTTGTGGAGCACCCAAAGACTCAAATCTTCACTGAAGCTTTTAGTATCATTAGGTATTAAATCACCCTAAACAGGTAGAAGTCATACCAGTTGTGATATTTTAAGACAAGAAGGGAAATATTTTCTTCCACGTGCCAGTAAAGACACATAGAATGCATGTATGAAATAGGGGAGCAACGTGCTGGACCTCAAGGTGTGTCAGGGCAAACAGCATTCCCAGATGCTCATACCCCAGATCCCTTAAATGCCCATTTTTGTGCTTAACTGCTTTAGAGGTTCTCAGGACATGAAATTGTGCTCCACGTCAGCACATTCTGGGTTCAGTTGTTCCAAATGAAGCACTTCTCCAGCACAGCCAGATTAAAAAAATAATACAGTGTGGTAATGCTGCCTTGCTACACTGAAATAAATCAGCCTGAGTGCTTCTGTTACAGATGCCAGTTGCAGTGTAAGAGTGCAATATTATTTATAAAGAACAGTCCTAATATGCCATGGCATGTTTTATATAGTCATTTTAATAGATGCTGTTATTGCTGCTGCTGTGTTGTTTTGTGACACTAACCCTCTCTGAAACTATCCAGAGTCAATTTTACATTCTGAGAAATAAACCCATTCCTTTTATTGCAGCTGACAGAGTGCTCTGTTCTAAGCTCCAGTTAAACAGAACTCCTTTAACCCACCTGCAACAAATAGTGTACCCTTCCACACATGAGTATTGATTTGGGCAGCCAAAGCAGGATGTAGGTGCTTTATTTAGGTCAGCAGTGAAGATTTACTTTGTTTTTTGAAGGACTCAGACTCTCCTGGAATATATTTAATATTTTTTTACTGTTGACTGCTAGAGCCTGTGCAATTTGCAGTGCTCTCTTCGTGGACAGGGTTTCAAGCAGAACAGCTTGTTATCATTTTGAAAATGCTGGATGCAAATGCTGGTAAAGTGTAACCAACCCCTCACCTAACAGAGTCACTGCAGCCCCAGCTGGACACGTGTTGCCACGCAGGGTGCCACCACAGTGTCACCTGGAGGGAAATGGGCATGAGGGTGGCACCACCAGTGCTGGGGAAATCCCACACTTTACCCACCCTGGGCTCTGCTCAGACCCAGCTACTGATACGTGTTCTTGAGATCTGGGAGCTCAAAGAGGTGAAAACATCACAAATTAATAACTCTGCTTGTGAGAGCAGCCTTCCCTGGGTTGCTCACAGTCCTGGTTGGAATTAGGTGGTTATCACTTTGGGGGCTGGATTAGTGCATGATCAGAAATGCCCCCTCAGTTTTCCTTTCTCTGTCACCATGCCAATGCTGAATTATCAAGTGGCTTTTTTTCCTTCCCTCCCAGGGCTGCATGTGTTTAAAAAAATACCGAACACCAATTAATTTGTCTAATTTACATGAAAAAGTGCAGAAGATGTCTTTTTTCCATAATTAACTATATTTTGCAATTCATTAAAATTCTGCAGCCCTCCACATAATGGAGCCCTATTCACTCCATAGGAGATAAGTGCTTAATTCCAAAAGGGGCAGACGGAGAAGGCAGAAAGGAAGTGGAGGAGGGCAAGATTAGCATTTTCTATATTAGTTATGCATATTCATGAGGGAAAATGAAGCCCTGCCAATTGATGTTGGCTTTAAGTTTATTTTGTGGGGGTATTCACAACACTTCAACAAATGGTTAGTGTGGATTTTTCCCAGTTTTAATTGAGCAGGAAGGCGGTGACAGGCTTTTTAGTGAGCCCAGAGAACACGAGGCCTGCGAGGAGCAGAGGGAGGTTGTGTGTCAGGGCATGGATTGCTCCCCAGGGCTCTCCTTCTCTCTGCTACCACCATCCAGAGAAACTGGGAGAGCAGGATGGGAGCCTGTAGCCTCCAAATGGACCCCAGATCCCTCAAATACTGCTGAATTATCTTTGCACAACAAGCAAGTAGATTTAGACTCAATAATAGGTACCTATACATTTTTCTCACTTTGGGCTTAGATCAGCCCATCGTGCAGTTTGTGGCTTTTTCATCAAACAGGAGCATCATCCCTTTCTCTCACAGCCAGCTGCTGGGTGAGCCCTGGCAGCTGGACATGACAAAAGTTTGCCCTGCGTTTTGCTCTTCACCTCCATCCTGGCTCTGTGTCTCTCTCAGATTTCCCATTAAAGAATTTTTCTTTCATAAATCAGCTCTGTTGTCAGATGAGCCTCCACTGTGCACATCAGCTGGTTGAAGTCCCCTTCTGAGTGGCGTGTTGCTTGTTTCCACTGAGTTGGCAGAATGGTTTTCCTCTCCCTGGCAGGCCCATCCCAGGTGGTGCTGAGCATCTGTTCTGCTGCCCCAAACTTCCGAGCAGTTTACAAGCAGAACAAGATAAAATAATAAACTGAAGTATCAATAGTGCTTAATGAAAACATGGTAGCTGTTTACAGGCTTTGCACAATTTATGTTTGAAAGAAAGTGCCACTAGAAAAGTCCAAGCAATGTGAGAGAAAAATAGTTGTTTTAATGACAGGGCTGATGGTAATTGACGTTAACTTAAAGCCACACTGCACAAAATGCTAACTAATATCTAATGCTGGAGCTCAAATACTGAACTGTGTCTCCAAAAATTGTCTTAATGGCTCACATTGCATTTTTCTACATAGTATTTAGATAGCATTTCACATTTCAGAATACATTACCCTGCAAATCATGGGGTTTTTTAATTCAACCCATAATGTGTTGTGCTTTCCTGTCTCAATGTGTTTACATATATGCATGTATACCTGTACAGAGGATGGCTGGAATAAGGGGGAGATGAAAGGAAGAGGGAAAATTGGAGGGGAAATGAAATCCAGAAAGCTTCAACCAGGTGTAAATGGCAAAGTATTTATATCTCTTCAGCTGGCTCTGCTGTAGGGGGAGTCTTGAAATCTGGCAGGGGAGAGGGAGTTCCTTTTGACCAAGTCACACCGTTTACTTTGGCTGCCCCATTA
The DNA here is from genome assembly GCA_013399835.1 of Leptocoma aspasia. NCBI lineage: Eukaryota > Metazoa > Chordata > Aves > Passeriformes > Nectariniidae > Leptocoma > Leptocoma aspasia. The sequence goes on from VXAX01007196.1 coordinate 244,666, forward strand.
ATTTCCCCTCACATCTGTTTTATTTCATCTGGAGATCAGGAGGCGAGCCAGTGCTATAGACACAACTTTGGGAGCCACTAATTTAATTGAGTTCCCTTTTTATTTTGTTCCCCTGCATCTGAGGTTTCTGAATGCCAAAACTTGAAGCAGTAACATAAAAGAGAAATTAAATTTGAAACAATTCTGCTTTTCTTAAAAGCTTACAAGTTCAGACTTTCACCCCAAAATAAATTGTGAAGTTTCCACCTACCTCAGAATTTTGCATGCACAATCACACACAGTAAGAGAAGCACAGGTCTGTGTCACTACTACAAAATGTGCAATTTAAAACATCCCTGGAGGCATCTGGTTTCAAAAGGATCAATACATAACTAGGAAGGAGCCTGATCTCCCGAGTTCTGATCTGGAAATGAGAAGTTTCCTAAGTAATAGCAATGCATGACAAGCACAGTAATGAGAAGCAGGAGCTGTAGGCTGGGTCTGGCTGCCAGCAGCAGCCAGGGCTGCAGGGCTGGCTCTGGAGGGGACCAGTGTCACCGTCTGTCCCAGTGTGTCCCTGCTGCTCCCACCTCGTGCCAGTTGCTCCAGAGCACTTGAGACACATGCTGCTGCTGCTGCCCCTAGTCCTGCAAGTAATGCTTGTTGCTGGGCTGCTTTTGTCCTTTCTCTTTATAAACATAATTTGGTGGGTTTTCCTCACCTTTTTAATTCCTGTTTGTTTGTTTTGTGACACACAAACCATTGGAATGTAATTGCTAAATTGAAAATTTAGAAAGAATGTGAGCAGTTGAAGTGTGGTCCTGGATGTCAGTGTTCTTGTTTAGCTTGTGCTCACTCAGCTGGCTAATGAGTGGAGTTCCCTGTACATGTCCTGAAAATCAAATTATCTGCTGAGTTTTGGTTGGAAGCACTGTGAGTGAGAAGGACAGAATTTTGTATTTTCCCCAAGGTAGGAAAATACAGTCTTGCCACCATTGCTGTGCTTGGACAAGTTACCTGCTCTCAGGCTTTCAGGGGAAAAACAGCATCTCTTATCTAATAGGGGCATTATGAGGGAAAAGCTCACAGGAATCATGGAGAGGTGAATCCACTGCAGTGGTGGAGCTGTGCCATCACCTCAGAGAGGCTGTAATGCCAGTCCTGTTCTCAGCACCTAAACTGCACTAACAGTAAAAAACAATTCCCTCTGCTTTGGGGAAGTTACATCTCTTCCGTTGAGAGCAAACTTATTCTTTCCCTGCATAAACTCAGTTGTTCTTCTTAGGAATAAGGGAGGATGTGGAGGACAGGCAAAGCCCAAACTCTTCCTCCTGCTGCTCCAGTGCCTTCCTTGGCCAGCAGCTGGTGATGGAGAATACCTAAAAGGTGACCCCCCACTCTCTGCACGACAGCCAGGCAAAGCAGAGTGACAAGGAATGAAAGCCTTTGCTTTCTTTTACTCCTTAAGCAACCCAAGAAAAGTCCTGACCCCTGAGCCCCACAGAGCTGGAAGCCACAGCCATTAGCAGAAGATGCACTGAAGAGAAGTGATCCATCTCTGGCTGACAGCATGGAGGTACCCAGCAGGAGCAGCTCTGCCATCAGGATCACAGCTCTGAGCTGCCTGAGACTCCCCTGCCTTCTGCTAAACCAAAGGCTGAATGCTTGGAGCACTCAGAGCACTCAGAGGGAGAACCAAACAGCTGAAGATTTGTCATCTGCTTCTCACTGAGGACAGCCCCAAGTGACCTGCAGAGGGAGGGGTGGCAGCAGTGGGGGACAGTGGGAACATTCCCAAGAGCAGGTGGGGGGAGGATCCCTGTGTTACATGAACACATTATAAGTTTCTCTGCATGCAGGCCTGCAGAAAATTCTTCCCATGGGAAAGCATCTTTTACTGTCTTTTACTCTGTACAAGTTTCTATAAACAAATCTCTGAGCTGTGTTTCAAGGACATTTGGATTTCTCTGCCTGTCTCCTAATAATAGGAGATGGGGGTTCTCTTCCTTTCAGCCTATGAGGTGAGAAGTTGTTATCTCTGATTGTGTAAGCTATTCTGGCATTTCTTGGATGGAGCTGGAGGCAGGAGCTTTGGATGCTCCAGGCTGGGCAGATAATAGCCCAAATCCTTTGAATTATGGAGTCATGTTAATAAATCATATTTAGCCTCCTGATATTATTGTCAAGAGTCCTTTGTTACTGCGCAGACCACAGCAATATCCCTGGCTCCCTGGGCTGGATGCAGCTCCTGTGTGCTTCCCAGAGCTCAGGGAGGCAGATTTATTTGGTGCTCACTGGTTAGCTTGAGCATGAAATATTAAATGGATATTGACTGGGATTGAGGAGTGCATCAGGAGTATTGAGCCAAGAGTTAAATACTGACTATTGCAAAAGCAAGCTAATACTTGTACGAGTGACCACTTGACCACTCTAACATTTGGTACGTGTGTTGCTTCTTCCATTTTGGGTATCTTCTTTTAAGCACCCAAACAACACATTCAGGGCAAAATTTTAGATAGATATATGTAGATGTATCTAGGTATATATATATATACATGTACTATGTAAAAAGTAAGAATTTGTCAAGAAAAGAAAGAGTCAGGGCCTGGGAGGAACATTAGAAGAAGTACAGCATTCACTGGTGTGCCAAAAAAGTTGTGAATGTGATAATAGTGAGCACAAAAATAGACCCTTTTAACCATCCTTTCTAAGATGGAAAAATCTTTTCGTTTCTGTGTGGGACAGAGCAATGCTCAGAGTAGATTTTGAGATCTCAGATCCATCCTTTGAGATACCCCTGCTGCCCCACAGAGTGTGACAATGTGGAGGAAGCCAGGATTTCATGAATGCCTCATCAAGCACTGTTGTATGATGGGTTTAGAAGATTGTGCCAGAGCTTCCATAGCTGCAAGGAGCTAAAATCATCTCTCCTACATGGAGTGGATGTTCAGCTTATCCATCTAGTAAATTAGAACATTATTAAGGAAATTATTACACGTGTTTCTATTTAGTTTTCATTCCATTCCCAGCTAGGATAATTGCATGTTCCTGAAAAACATGTTAAAACACTGTTTGAAAGGACAGGAATATTTTTTATTTGTATTGGTTTTTCCAGGGATTTAGTATTGCTAATGAGAGCGAGCTGGTCCAGAGTTCCACAAGAAGCTCATGTGCAGCTCTTCTATGAATACTTTAAAATATTTACTTGCAGGGAAAGCACGAGGACTTCATTAGATCTTGTGTCATATTATCTAGCTCTGCCTGTCTTAGCTGCTGAATTCAAGGGTTCTTCTTCTGTCAGATTTGTTTAATATTCTGGTGATGCATAATATGGATATTATCACAGAGTGGTTTGGGTTGAAAGGTACCTTAAAGATCATCTCATTCTTGATTTTGGTTTTTTGTTTGCCATAGATTTTTGGTTTTCTGCAGTTTGTTGCAGCATCATTTAAGTGTTCTGTTCAGGTCATTGTCCTGGTGACATCAAATCTGCCACAATTAATGTGTATTATATTGAGAAAAAAACTACATTTATGGTGTAATAATGTAGATATCATGGGATTTTACCTAACAAAATGCAATTTAGGCTATGGATCTGCATATATAGTCCTGGCAGTGCTTAGTCTGCATGCAGGTCACATGGCAGCGTTTTGTTAAATTTAACATTACTGCTACTGCATTTCCAAAAATGTAAGGTAACTTTTAGGCTGAAAATTGTGCTTTATATTAGTGACAACATATGACTTCCCATTTAGCTCACATCCCAAACGTGCCACTGGTGTACCTTTCCCAGCACAGCCGTGGGAAGGGGATGTCAGCACTTCCCTCCCAGCCTCCCTCCCTGAGCAACTCAGAATTCAACTGGAAAATCTCATTCAAAGCAGAAGCTAAATGGACCAGGTGTTAACACAATTTGAGGGGGTTACTTCTCATCAGCTGTTCCATTTAAGCAGAGCAGCTTTTTGCATGAAATACAATTTTCATTTCTGCAGATAGTGATAAAAACAAGCACTGCTTCTTGTAAGCCTTGCAAAGCCAGTGCAGGGGTGTCCTGAAGTCACCATTGGGTGGGTTTCTTTTCAATGTCTGCCTTTTTTAATGTTTAGTTACATTCTAATGGAGTCTAGTGGCAAACTTTTTGTGGTGGTGGGAGGCTGCTCAATTCTGAGTAATGAAGAGAGCAAAAGGCAATGTTTCTTGTGTTTTCTCCTATTTTGTGACCCTGTCTCCTCCCTCTGCTCGTACTTGCCCTGCTCTCATGTCTCTGAGGGCTGCCTTCTGCATAGCTGGGGTGGGGCTGTGCCTCCCAAAATGCTGTGCCAGGCAGAAGAGGGCAAAGGGCTGTCAGCTGCCTGGGAAGAGGCAGGTTCACAAAGGACTGCTGCTCCTAGCCCTGCTCAGGCCTTGGGAAGGTGCATTGGATTCATCCCAAAGAGAGGCAGTTCTGCACTCCCAGGGTTCAGCACCCAAAGTCCAGAGGCATCTGCTTGCCTTGGAAGATCTTAGGGAAATTTTGCTGTGGTGATTTTGAGTCCTTGCTCATTCTGCACACACAGTTCAAGTGATAGGTGTTCCCCAGTGCTTTGCTGCCACAGCAAGTTTGTCTATAGCATCATTTTGTACACTCTCTAGGGCAGGAAACCTTATTTCCTTTATTTCTTGCAGCTTTGTGCATATTTATGGATAGACAGTTAATGATTCATAAAGATGAGCCACTTCGCTTCTTTTGAAAATATTATTACATCTTTTGATACTGAAAATAGCCAAATAAACTATATTTCATGTTGAAAGGAAGATAATTCCTTCTGCTGCCGTCCCTTTATCTCAGGTGTGCTCTGTAATTGCAACTGGGAAGAATTTGCCTTAGGAAGATTTCCCATAAATCTAATTAAAATAGGCTTGTATCATTTTTGAAGCAGTAATTCAACAGTGCAGATAGTATAAGCACCATATGTCAGATAGCCTGAATCCTTTGGAAGTTTAAGATGGAAAAGAAAGCTGAGCAGCAGAAATGGAACCCCTTAATGTCTCTTGGAAAAGGCATAATCTTGCAGGACAGTGCAGTAAGTGGACAGTTTGCAGGGTAATTGCAAATGAGTGTGGGAAGCTCCGAGAGGTAGAAATGCTCCTCTCAGCACCATTGATCCAACCTAACAGTGCTGCTTCTCAGCACAATTAAGTCATAAACTTGAATGTACTCTGCGTGTTTGAACCTGCCTCCAGCTCTCCCCTGGCTGGTGGCACACAGGTGCAGAGCAGCTGAGTACTGGAAAATTCCTGACCACTTATCCCATTACCTCTGCCGTTCCCTGCAGCCCTGAGCAAAGAGGCATTTTCTTCTAAGAAAGCTTTCAGTCTTGCTTTAATACCACATTTTGCACTTAGTATTGAAGTCTGACAAGTGAGTGCTGATTTAGAATTCCTTTCCACTTCCTGCCACAGCTTGCTCCATAAATCAGATGGATGGGACCTCAGATGGGATGAAGAGGAACAGGACTCAGGAGTCACATAATGATGGGCAATGTGGGAATAAGCGTCACTGAATCCAGTGCTCATTTTTAATGTTTAGTTACATTCTAATGGAGTCTAGTGGAAATAAAAAATCAGATGAATATTCAGTCAGCAGCTATGAAAGATGTCTCTTTAACTATGTCATAGTTAAAATTTTACTGGCAAAATATGATCAGTGTAAAACTTACTGACTAGCTAAAGTTTTCCAGCAGTTTAAGTAACGACAGACCGTAACCAAGAGGATGCTGAATGATCTTAAATGAATAGTGTGTTGGTTCTGCTTAAGAAATAATTTAGTAGCTCGGAGGCTTAGGGTTAGCTTCAAAAAATAGTCAGTGCTTTCAGGCCTAAATTTCACACTCCCCAATAGGATAGTCCTCTTGAAAATACAGAATGAAAAGAAGTAGTATGGGACTGTATGTAGAGATTGTCCTGATGAACAAAACAGGAAATTCAGCAAAATGTTCAATGAATATCTTTGCTGAGAAATAGGCTGGCATTAAGGGCTTTGAAAGAATTACCATTCTTTATTAAATTATTCCCTCAGGGGATTTTTTTTGTGCAAGGAGAATTCTAAAAATACCTTTTTATCATACAGGGAAGCCAGCAAGTTTGTACATGTGTAGGGGCAGATCCTCTCAGGGAAGCAATATAGCCAGATTCACATCAAGAAAGGAGGAGTTGCACTGAGTCTCACTTCCAGATCTGTCACTTCAGAAAGAATGAAGCCCCACAATGAGTCAAATGAAGAATCAACTACATTGATGGGATGTTCTGTGCTTTACCTGCCTCACTGAGAGACACTACAACCACCTTTGCCAGGACGGGGCTGGCTCTAGTGACACTCCTGAAATAACAGCATTTTACTATTAAAATTTCAGTGTATCAGGTGCATGGGAGGAAATCAGCCACGTGTATATGCAGAGGGTTAAAATTGTAAAAAATATGCACAGAAGAAGCAGAGGTGAGAAATTCAACATCTTTGCATAACAGCCTTGAATGAAGTGAATATCCCTCCAGCTCTGGAATCCAGTGCTTTGGTTTTCTTGGATCAGGACATTGGTTTCCTGAAGATAACATAGCATAACTACTGCTCTGTGTAGGCAAAAACATCAGGATGAGTTTCTAAAATTAAATTCTCTTTTCATTGAATAGATTAATTAATAATAAGGAAAGAGGAAAGCAACAAGAAAATGAAAGAAACCCCGTGTAGCAGCATACCGAAAACACTAAATCTTCTCAACTGGTTAAGGACTGTTGCGTGGTAATTGGCAAAATTACATACAGTATGATATTTGTGTGCTTTCTTGTCCACCCTCTCTCTCTTTCATTCATCAAATTGCCTTTTCAGTCTTCAAATAAATAATTGAAATAGAAAAGCTAAGGCAGATCCGTAAAAACTGAATGAGCCTTTCAGACTCACAAAAGCTTGAAGTGCTGGAATTTTTTTTTCCGTGAAAGGGCTAAACATTAAGATCATGAACAAATCATTTTGTCCAACTAGTGTGAGCTTCAAACACACAGCTGCATGATCCAGGCAAGTGACACATCTTCAAAGAATAGAGCAGCCTGAGTGATGAAATTCAGCCTGCTGGCCTGCACACATTTACGTGAGTGCTTACACTATCAGTCAGGCATTTCCTCTCCGCCCCTGGTTTTATTTCATGGGAGCTATCAGGGATTACAAATGGACACTTGGCGTTGCACTTCCTCCCAGCTTCCTGACGTGTGCTGGGAGCAGGACTCGGGCATATCTAGGGCTTTTGCAAGAACATATTAAAAGTTTCTCTGTGTGCAGGCCTGCAGAAAATTCTTCCCATGGGAAAGCATCTTTTTACTGTCTTTTACTCTGTACAAGTTTCTGTAAACAAAATCTCTGAGTTGTGTTCAAGGACATTTGGATTTCTCTGCCTGTCTCCTGATATGGGAGATGGAGGTTTTCTTCCTTTCAGCCTATGAGGTAAAAAGTTGTTATCTCTGATTGTGTAAGCTATTCTGGCATTCCTTGGATGGAGCTTGAGGCAGGAGCTTCAGATGTTCCAGACTGGGCAGATAATAGCCCAAATCCTTCTGAACTATGGAGTCATGTTAATAAATCATATTTAGCCTTCTGATATTATTGTCAAGAGTCCTTTGTTAATGAACGGACCACGGCAATATAGGGCGCTCTCCTGGTCTCGGTGTGTGCCTTTGGCAGGGCTCTTTGCAGGCTCAGCAGGAGCAGATCTGAAGCTGTGATGTTCACAGCCTGTCAGGAGCTCTGCAGGAGGCACTCTGGTGTGTCTGGGACATGGGGGGACACGAGCTGGTGGCAGTGGGTGCTGCAGAGCCAGCTGGGCCTGCATCACAGCCCTCATGGAGCTCTGCTGGTGCCCTGTTGGGCTACCTAAATACAGAGGCCAGACAAAATCAAGGGAATAAAAAGCAGTTCTATTTATTGAAGGGCCTTCAGGTACATTTTGGGCAGACGAAGCCCCCCAGGGGCTACACCCAAAAATGGACCACAGGTCACGGGTTTCACACTTTTATAAGTTTGGTCCATTTGCATATTGGGGCTTAATCTGCCAATTACAGCTTCAGGTAATGAAGTCATTTACCCCAAGTTTGCTCCCCCCCAACTCACTTTTGTTTCCATCTCTCAGGCCTGAGTCAGTGAGGTGTCCTTGATTGCCAGGCCTGGAGAGGAATTGTTGTGTCTGACCAAAATGGGACAGCAGCAGCTGACACTGTATATGGAGTTTAGAGTTCTACACTAAAGAACTGCAGGATTACAAATACATGAAAAATACACAAGCTAAAATCCTCAGGCATCAGTGTGCTGCTGTGCCAAACGTGCCCACTGGGAACTGTGGCCACAGGAAGACTCAGGAGTGCAGCAATGTGGCAGGCACAGGTGCACATCTTCACCTGGAGGTTTCCAAGAGCTGCATTGTTAAAAACTTCATTGGAGGTGTTGGGCTCCAACCTGCAGTTCCCTCATGGCTCTCAGCTCTAGCCAGCATGTCCAGTCCATCCTGGTCTTCAGAGTTCCAGAGTGAGGAGGAATCCCTCATGCAGACCTAAATGCTGGGAGAGCAGCAGGTTAGCCAGGAGGAAGAGGCAGTCTGGCCACAGGCTCCTGAAGTCTTGTTGTCACCCATCCCTGGAGAGCCCCCTGAGGCTGTGACACCTCCTGGTCTGGCCCATGTCCCACAGCCCTCACCACCAGCTCCAGTTCAGCTCCTCAAGGCGGGAGTCAGCGAATTCCTTTGCCTGTTGCCACCAGGATGATGAACACACTTTGTCTGAAGGGGCACAGAGCAGTATCAGGTTTGTGCCTCCATCAGGAGCAGCATTTTGGGCTGGATGAACTCCTCTCTCAACCTGTAGGGCCATTTTTATGGCATACTGATCATTTTGATCCCGAGCCAGCTATTCAGCAATTCACTCTGGCTCTGAGGACTTGTAGTACATTATCATACACTTTGAAATTCATGCAGGAAAGATGTGATATTGCAAGTATAAATCAGGAGGTGATAATTCTCTTTTGGAAGGTCACATTATGTGGGGCTGTGCTTTGCGTTCAGGAAGCCTCTATCTTGAAAAGTTTGGTGTGTTTATTATTTTATGAAGAGCAGATGTTGTTTATCTCCTTTGTGTGCTTGACACCTCTAAGATTCAAAAGGGGTTTTTTTAAAATTTTCTACTTGGGCCACCTAGCCCTGCAGAGGTGGCCTTGCACTGCCAGACAGCAACATGGGGGCTTGTCAGGGGGGATTTTGCACCTCTGCCTGTGTAGTTCCACATTTTCTCCATCCAGCCCTTCCTTCTGCAGGAGTGTGGAGGGCAGAGAGGTCCTTGTGAACCTTGATGTGAATGGGAACAGAGTACAAGGGTGTGGACTGTGGCACTCAGTGTGGACATGGCCAAGGTTAGCTGGTGTGGTCCTGGGCTTGTGGGAAGGAAGGGGAGAGGAGAGGAAACCTTGGGACATGGGGGCGAGGTCCAGTGAAACTCTCTGCATTGTCTGAATGGTGCTTGAAAGAGTAAGAGTACAGAAAAAATCCTCTTTGTTGGAATCCAGGGCACAGGGAATGTTTCTATGACCGTTTTGGAAAGCCGTGATTCTCAGCAGAACACTGCTTTTAACCTCTGTCCCAGGGAAAAAATTGCCAAGGCTTTGAGAGTTAGAGCATACAGGTGTGAACTAAGTAGTAGTAGTAGCAGTAGTAGTAGGAGTTTATCACAGAGTGAAAAATTTAGGATTTTAGGATTTTAATATGAGAGTGAATAGGGGACAAGATGGAGGATTTTGGGTGTTGTCTCATCTCCTTCTTGTTCTTCTTCCACTCCATTTTCTGTAGCATTGGTGGCACAAAGTTATTGGTTAGAGAGAGTAGTAACATAGGTGTGACATGAGTAGATTAGTAGAAGTTATTGGTACTAAAGTAAAAACAAGATATGTGTTAGAAAGTAATTGGACTGATTAGCTTTAAAAAGACCTTGGTTTTGGGTGTTTGGAGCCCATTTTGCTCCATTTTGTGCCTTGTTTCTCATACGCTCAGTCTGGTGTGCAGACGGCGTGCTGAACTTAAGAGAAAAATAAACAACAGCCTGAAGAGCAAGAAACAGAGAGTCCTGCTCGTTTTCCATCCTCGCCAAGAACTCACAAGGGAACTGCCTCCAAAGGGCCCTGGGGGCAGGTTCCCAGCCATGTGGGCACCAACCAAAAAACCCCACACTCTTCTCTGTGCCAGAGGCTCTGTTGACTGCACGAAGTGCAGGAGGTGAGTTCTGCCAGTGGCTGAAGGGGCAGTGGTGACCTGCAGCTCCCTGCCTGCTGCAGGGCCGAGGACAACCCCACCACTGCAAAGATTCATGCTGCAATAAGAGAGCAAATCCTTCTCTAAGTAATTCACACAAGCCATAATGTGTCTTCTGCTTTGTGTTAGTGTCCCCTGAGAGCATTTCCTCCTTAACATCAGCTTTTTTTGTTTTCTGATTAATTTTCTTACCTGTCCATGCTATATGGTATGGGCACGTTTTTGGACAAGTATTCGCAGTACGTCTCAGGATTGCTTAAGAGCTTAACTAAATCCTCCAAGTTCTGTGCACAGCCAGCGATGAAATAATCTGCTTAATTGCACAAATAAATAAAGCAGAAGTTTGGTTTAAAGATTTAGAGTGTAAATGATAGGAAATAGTAGATATGTCTGCCTGTTGCTTTGTTTCTAGTGGGTTCTTGCTTCCCCTCAGCTGTCTGTGAGGATCATGATATTTGCTCTGGTACGGCTCAAATTCCAAGTTTATGTCATCCATTTTAATCATTAGGCCTTGCCCAGTACCCCTGCCCAGTGAGATCACTTTAAAGCATGTTAGTGAAGAGTGAGAGCTGGAGTTCTTACCACATTCTGTTGGTGGGATCTGCATTTCTCAGTTGCTTCCAGGACTGTGGTGTCCACAATTGTAACAGTGAGGACATGATCTGAGGATACTTCTGTCTTCACTCATCTAAACCTGCCCTAATATCATTAGGGAATTTGGCCTTTGGTAAAGGTAGATGTCCTGCTTCAGGGTAGTAGTCTTTCCTGAGGATAAAAGCTTCAATATTAGCAAAAATACTGACAGCAGAGAGTTGTGGACAGAAGCCTGATGGCAGAGACACATTTGTAATGCTCCATCCACCTAATGACACTCAAACTTTGTGGAACAGTTTGCTGAAAATGAGAAGGCATTGCTGTGGTGTTAGCCTGACATTCCTGGCTGATTAAAGCTTAGGAAAATCAGAGCAAGAGTTCTTTAGCCATAACGGAAATGTGCTGCCCAAATGTTAGCAAGAACCCCAGTAGGAACTTAGAAGGATTCCAGTAGATGCAGACAGTAAGTTGTGCTCCTTTATGTTTTCATGGAGACATCATTTTGCATGCAGAATGATCTTCTTCACATGCATGCCACTGTCTGTCATATTAATTTATTCTGGAGAAGCTGGAAGTAACAAGGAAACTATGTCTGAATGTGTTGCTAGAAGACATCAGTTGCCTTTGGTGGAAAAAACTGAGTTAAACATAGTGTGCTAAACTGTGAGAAACAAATGTGACGTCTCCACAGAGGAGTGAATGGTTTCCATTAAGCTTGCTAAATCTGTCTTTCTCAGAATACCCAATATAACCTCATACACTCTTGATTTTAACAGGCTTTATTATACTGCACCTCAACTACATAAATATAAAGCTAAAATATCTAAAATATTTAACAGATGTGGAACAGTAGAGAGAGACCTCTATGGCATGCAGTATGGGATTGGTCCAAATTAAATAGTGATCATGGACCATTAAATATTAAGCTCTGTTCTGGAGGTAGATCATTATTCCTCACCTTCCATTGGCAGTTCTGGCACTTAAATGAGAAATGAAAAAACTCTTGACTAATACGATCTGTGAAAATGAGTAGCCTGAGAGTGGTTAGTTCTGAACTTGCAGGCTGCACTAACTTCCAAAGAGTTAAACGAGATTAATCATGCTCCCAATATCAGGGACACCACAATTTAGACGACACTGTACAAAGGGAGTTGTAGTACAAAAAAAAGTTAACAAAGGCAGCAACTCCAGATCAGCACCCCGAGTACTTCCAGTCTTTCATAGCTGAATAAAGGGACTTAGCGTAGATGTGAGAGGCAAACTGCAGTGATGGAGGCTTTGCAGGCAGTGAGAGGAGGCAGAATAAAGTGTGTGAGACCAGGTAAAGAGGAAAGAAATAACCCCAGAGTGGTGGGACAGGGGAGTGGAGACATTTGCTTGTGGGAGCACAGCAGGGATGGGATGAATGAGGAGAAGCCCTAGGCTGTTCATCTGGGATATGTATTACTCATCAGAAGGGTGTGGGAGAAATACAACAGGGAGAAGGGAGACTTCATGAAAATTATAGCAAAATGTGGTTGCTTCAGTCAGTTTCCCCTTCCTTACAAATGAGCAGTGACTTGGTCTGCTCTACACTGGCTGTTTATTTTAAATGTTAGATTACTATGGAGATAATATAGGCATGATTTATTATTAGTATAAAATCAACATTTATGAAGGTTTTCTGCTCCAATGGTAGTCCCACCCATGCTGTCACATAAATTCCCATTTTTGATTGAATACTAAGAAGAATCAGGGGGCATAATCAACTATTGCTGCATATTTCCCTGTATCAAGACCATTTAGAGACATCTTAAAAATGGGAACTTCTGAAAGAGACCACTAATGTAAAACATCCACTGTAGATCCAAAGAAAGGATATAGAAAACATATGGATATAGCCCACAGTAATAGTTTATTTGGAGGTAATAAACTGCCTTTTTCTAGAAAGCATTAGAGTAGAGGATCTGTTGAAATAAGACTCCTGAGCTTCTGCCTAATGAAAAGAAGAGAGAAAAACAAAACATAATAAAATAGTCAAACACCACCTTAGGACGTTTTATCAACAATCACCATAACTGTTTTCATTCTTTTGTTAATATCAATTCTTTCATTTGCCATTCTTAAACATTTAAATATCAGTGGCTCTAATATCTGACAGAAGACAAAACATTTCTTCATTAGGAGACAAAGACTAGCTGATCAGCAAAGCACACACTGTGCTGAGCACCTTCACAAATAGATCTGAGAGGCACTACAGATTGCAGCAATTAAAAAATCTCTCAGGCCCTTCAAAACACAGATACCTCAGCTGTGTGTTTCACATTAATCCAACCTCCTTGAAGGTAAAATTTGACAAGAAGGTCCTTCCTTATGGTTCCATATTGCCATCTCTTTTAACAAAAACCAGCTGAAATGAATAAGAATCAGGATGCTGTATTTAAATAATCACAACAAAACTTGCAGTATGTGTTGTCATGATATAACTGGTGTAACTCCACAGTACCTGGAGTGTAATGTGTCAGATGAACGGGGTAAGAGGAAACGTGATTTGTAAAAATGGGCACAATTAAGCACCATTCCCCTTATTAAAATTGCACTTACTTGTCTGATGTATACATACATTGCAATGGAGAGGTGGTGAGATCAGATTTGAAAGAAAAACCCAGCATAGAAAAGGAAACAGAAAAAAACCACCCACCATCTGTATAGCAATAAAGGAACAAAAAGCAGGGGGGATATCCTTTTAATTATTATGATTAATCATGTTTATTAGAGATGGAATAAGGGACCAACTAAGAACAGCCCTCTAAGCTGGTAATAAATCCAAAAGAGTAGGCAGTCCCTGCAGAGCTTGCAAATGCAGGAGGCCAGGTAAAGCTCTGGGGAGGGTGACAGAGAGCACAACAGAGAGCTTTATGGTGGAGATGCATCTTAACACAATTCCCACAGTGGCTTTTTGCCTGCTTTGCTCTACAAAAAGGCCTGTAGTACCATTCTCTTTGTGTCCCTGTGAGTGCTGGTGGCAGTGTCTCTGTGTGGAGCCCTGTGACAGCATGGGAAGGGCTGGCGACTCGGGAGGGAAGATTTTTTGAGGGATCACCTTGAGTGAAATTGGTGAGCAGGCTTTGATTTGGTAGTCAGTCATTGAGGACATCAGAGTAATGGGAATGAATAGCCCTGGCCTGGCCCATAACTTACACAGCAGCCAGGGAAAAGAGGGAGAGGGAGCATTAGTGCTGCTGAGCCTTTCCAGCTGCCTCCGATTTCCCTGTGGCTGTTGTCCCCGCAGTTGCAATCACAGCTATCACTGCCAGTCCTACCTGCCTGACAGCAAGAACCATGGCCTTGGCTTTGAAGTTAAACTAAAGATAGATTCCTTCTTTTTCATGCCTAATTTGGATCAGATGACCAAATACACAGCGGGCTTCTTGCTATACTTCATGTTAAGTTTCAGCAGCTAAATATAGCTGTATTACCTCAGAAATACTTAAAAGACCCAGACCAAACAACTCCCCCAGATACAGTAGTGGTGCCAGGGTTCTCTGGGGACTCCTGCTCCTTCCCAGTTGGGTTACAGCCAGCACTGGTTTGTGTGGCTGCTGCTAGAGCAGGCAGGGCTTAGCACAGCCATGTCTGAGCTCCAGGGAAGGAGAGGAAGCCACAGGGCCAGAAGGATAAACTCTTCCTAATCTCTTCATGCCTTCTCTGCTTTGTATTTTGTGATTCATGGTTAGGAAAATGCCAAGGCAGAATCGGGGCTCTGTAATGTGATTGCTTAGGCATCAGGTGGGAAGACAAGGGCAGGGAGCCTGCCTTTGTTTGCTCAGATCATCCTTTTTGTCATCACAAACCATGGTTGCTCTGAGCTGCATTGAACACACACACCTTGTGGGGTCAGAGGTACAGCGAGCCAGGCTGGTGGAAGTGACAGTGCCACAACTCCTTCTTCACTGCAGTGCCACTGCCTTGCCAGGAAGGAAACTTGACAGGCTCAGTGTTTGCTGGCAGTTCTCAAATCCGGGAGCTCTCACCCTCAGCTTTTTGTTCGGAAGCAACAGCTTATCCAGGGGTGTTCCCTGGTGCCTCAGGCTGCAGTTGAGTGGGAGCAAAGCAGGACCTTGGCACAGAGCCAGACTGGATACAGCCATCCCTCAGCTCTCACTCCAAGCAGCAGCCAGGGCTGGCAGGGCAGGTCCCCCACATGGGATGCTCCACAAGCGGAATATGAGCTTTCCTAGAGCCATCTGACCTTGAATAACATACCTGTCCGTGAAAATGTGTGAGCTTTCCCAGCCCACGTTTCTCCCCTAGAGCACTGCATTGCTGACAAGCTCATCCAGGAGCTCCCAGGCAGTGGGGAAACTTGCTGGTGGCCTGTCCCTGTTTCACAGTGACACACCACTCCCATATCAGAAGGCAAAAGAAAAAGGAAGGCTCTCTTTATTAAGTTACATCTACTTTTATTCTATTATTTTATACTTATATCTTTTAAAGAACGTTTCGCTAACTGAAAGGTGATTGGCTATGTCAAAGACACTTCTCCTATAATAATTGGTCAAGAGAACTAAACAAATTGACAGATATTTTGAGAACAGAACTAGTGAAAAACATGATAACAAAAACCACCTCTGTGCAAAACAATATCTGCGCAAAACACCACCTGTGTTTTTCCCAAGTTGTTTGGACAGTCTGTTTACAGATTTTCTTTGGGAAAGAGAAGTTACCTCCAGGATTCTCATGGAAAAGCAAAGTCTTTCTCTGGGAAAGTAAAAAGCCCTTTCTCCTGGGAATGCAGCAGCAGCAGCCAGGTACAAAAATCTCTCATAGCCACAGACTGTCAGCCCCACAGTGGTCAGTGGTGAGGTCCCTGGGGTTGGTTCCTCCTTGTTTCCACTGAGAATCCCTGCAGAAAGGAAGATTCTGAGTGGTACAGAAGCTGTGAGAGAGCAAAGTGAAAAGGCAGGGCAGCCTTGCTCTCCAGAGGTCTGAGGCAGGGGAGGGACACAGGTGGGAGGACTGAAGGGTCCTCAGAAGCCTGGAGCTGCTGCAGCCTACAAGGGACTGGCCTCCAGGAGAAGAGCTTCCACAGGTAAAACCTAATGATGCTGGGGAGGGAGAAAGCAACATCAGTAGAATGTTTTGTTTTCCACTGACTGTCTTATACTGGTAGTTCTCAGGTCATTTTCCTGGGTTTTCGCCTATTCCAAACTAGGTCTTAACAATAGTAGAAGCCAGCTCCAGTCCAGAATTCTTGCTTGTCTTTAGCAGAGCTGACATCTTTTCTTTGCTCCTTTTGAGCACTGCTTGGAATTGATGTGAGGTCTACAGAGCTGTACAAGAGCAGAATCTAATTTAGACCCATCATTGGAGAAAATAGGATGATTGTTAAATGGAATGGAGAAATTCAGAAATCTCAGAAGATACGTCAGTGAAAATTATTCTGTTTTATTAAGTGGGGGCTTAGTCACTTGTCAAGAAAACATTGTGAATTAATAAGTGTAAAACATCAGGGCAAGTGATGGTTGCTTGGATGTGCTGAAATGGCTTAAAGGAGTCCTGCAGTAAAGCACTGGTAGCACAAGTCTGCAGCCCTGTTCTGAACATTCCTGTTCTCTCCCAGGAAATATCAGTTCCTTTATATAGTGTGAATGAGAGATAAAGACAGACTTTCAAAGGCACTTTACATCTCTGGTAAATGTGGGCCAGTTCCCAGCTCTGAATTATAGGATATCCAGCATAGGAATCAGTTTCCCCAGTGCACCACGAGAGAGCTTTTGATCTTTGTGATCAGATTATCTTGTTAGTGGCTCTCAAAAGGCAGTAGGAGCAGATGATATTCTGTGAAGACCAATGCATTGACCTTTTTCCACTTACTGTGCCTGTTCTGAGCCTGAACAGAATTTAAACCTGTGAGGGGAAAAGCAAAGCTGCATCAGACAAAGAACTCTTCCTGCTCTCCAGAAGTTTCAGTGATCATCTGCCAAGGGCAGTTGGTTGTTTGCCCTCACGTTGTGTTTTAACCTGGTTTCATAAACAAACATGGCTTATGTAATGTGCTCTGCTGTATCCCTGCCTCTCAGCCTTGCCACTCCTGCTGGATCTTTTCTACTCTTTAGCCAATTTTAATCAAATTTAACAGATCCTGAGTTCTGAGTGAGGAGAGAGACTTGCTGGTAAAAACACAGTATTGTGAACTCAGTCTGTGTGATGGCACAGAACCTCCATGGAAGCCATCAATGAAAAGCCGTAGGAAAAACCATAAGAAAAAAGCTCCAGTGACAGCTGCTACTTGCAGGAGTATATTTTCTTCCCTCTTCTTCCCTTTTTAAATAAAAATGATTTAGCAAAAGCATTCAGTCATGTTCTCAGATGTTACCATGAAACCATGGGAGTACAACATCTGGAAAGAGAGTCTTTTCTTCTGCCAGACTTATGCAACATGAAATGCATTTGTCTGTTCTGTTACAACACCATGCTTTCCCAAACAGAAAAAATCTGGGCTAGCCCTTCATGTGGAATAAACTGGAGCAGCTCCACAGAATTCTGTTTGCTGATTCATAGCAGCATAGGCTCCAATATTTTATTTTCTCTTTCTTTTCCTGTACATGTGGCACTTTCTAAATAATACAACATATTTATGATATTCAAGATTTCAGAGAAGTGTGGTAGCCCTGAGACAGCAGGATTATTTTTGTATGTGGCTTTGGGTTGCAGTGTTGTTAAAGCTTATGTAATGAGTAATTGGTGATTTAGCTCCCAACATTGATACATGCTAAATGGATGACAAACATCATTACCCGTCTTCTTCCCATATTTTCCAGACTTCATTCGATGTTGTATTTTAGTGCTTCATTGCTGTGATTTAGTGTGGAGGAGTCTAAGCAGATCCTTGCTTCTGTCATGTTTTAACACGAAACATCAAATCCCTAGCCTGGAAATGAGAGACTTTGGTCGTTCACGAGTCTTTCCAATGAAATGTCAAACTTTTCATACTATGAAAATGATGTTCCCCAACGTGGAGTTCGAAAACAGATAATTATCCAAGAACATGAAACAGAATTAACACGCACTGGAGCATGTCATGAACATTTCCCTCAGCAAATAACAAAGGTAATTGCTGTCAGAGTACAAAGCAAGGAGAAAGGTTGGCTCTGTTCCTTAGACAATTGAGATTGGCCACTGTTTACTCACTCAGCCCATAAAAACATGCAGCCTAGCAGAAGGGTGCCATTCCAGGGCTGGTGGAGTGTGACCAGCCTGCTGATTGCAGGCACTTCTCATTTCACACTTCCCAAGTCTGATCAGACACAAGGTCCTTGGCTATTATTAGACATCTAAACCCTGATGAGTCAGAGCTCATTTGTAAACCATGTTAAGCCCCAGTAATAATTAATACATTTTTTGAAGCACATTTTTACTTCAGGCACAATTAAGAGCCTTCATTCTTATCCTAGAAGAAAGAATGGACATAATTTGCTAGGTGGACACAATTTTCCCACATAGAAATCAGAGAAGCAAGGAAAAAAAATGCACTTCTAATTGCTAATGGGGGTAGTTCTGGTTTGTGATTTTACAAATCAATTTTCTAATATTAGAAACCAGTGGAGTGTAGAGATACAGGATAGAAGTGTGGAACAGACCTCCTGGAATACCACATGTACCTCACTGACATCACAGGCAACTCCCCTCATGGATTTATCCAGCCAGATCTTGGAAACGCTTGAGAATTTTTGTCCCCACCTTCCTCGTGGGAGGCTGCTCCCAAAACTCATCACTCTGACAGCTGAAATGCTTGTTTCCACCTGTATTTTTCTATGCTTCTTTTATTCTCAGAGATGTCTGCATTTAAGGGAAAGGCGAGATACCTTTTACCAACAATAACCAGATTCCCCCAGTCACCTTTGTGCCATGGTCTGCTCAGGGAAGGGTCTTACTATATTTTATCTGTACAAAACTTGGAATTTGAGCCATGCTGTAGTGAATATCATGCACAGAGAGCTGGGGGAAAAGCAAGAACCCACTGAAAGAGACAGACATACGTAATATTTCTGATAATTTACATTCTTAATCTTTAAAACAAACTTCTGGTTTTCTGTATCATTCTCACTACTCTGTGGGCACTCCCTCTGCCTCTGAAGCTGTTGTATCAAACAGACTCTCCCAAATAATGAACTATTTTGAAGGGTGCAAGGTCTTTTGTAAGCAGATTTTATTTTTGGAAAAGAGTACACTATGCCATCAAAAGATTGGGGTTTTTTTCCCCAAAGTGAACTATTTTGAAGAGTCTAAAGCCTTTCTTAAGCAACTACTACCTATTCCTCACCAATTATTACGTTTATGTTACACTTCTAATTACAAATTGTTACAATTTTATTGCAAGTGTTCACCTCTTTGTTTTTTACCTTAACAAGATGCAGAGAGTCTTCAGTGTAACACGACAGATTTTTTTACCATATGCTCTATTTTCAAACTACACGTACTGCAACTTAAAAAGCCAGTTACGGTTTTGGGCAACACTAGGCTACATTTTCTGTCTAAAGGTGAAATTCACACCTGTGGCAGGGACTAACCCAGTGTCTGTGTCTGAGTTAGGCATACTGGATACCAGATCAGAAGGATCTTCTTTAGTGCATCACAAAATACCAAAAAGTTACAGCCCAAGACAAGACATCAAGGAGAGGTGTCTGCTGTTCCCCTGCCCCACTTGACTTGCTGAAATTAAATCAGATTTTCTTTCTTCTCTTTAAACATCTGTTTAAGCACATTATTAACTGGAATAAGTATTTTTTTTTATTTGTGCTCACTTTACATCAGTCACAATTAGTGCTTTTTGGGTGACATTTTACCCAAACTATTACTATAAAGCTCTTGCTAATAGTGCTGAGATTCTGTGAGCACACATTATTGTTGCTCCTTCACAGTGTAATCAGTAAATATGAGAACATTTGTAACACTGGTAACTTGGGTAATTTAATTCAGTGAATATTGAGCTGATCCTGGTGCTAGCAGTCTCCTAGCTCACCTTGAATAAGCAGTTGGAAAACAGAAACCATAAACTGCAAAATTAGAAGCATTAATTGTGCAATGCTACAAAGTGAAACTCTAAAAACCAGCTTTAGATTCCTGCTGAAACATTTGTAATCCAGCCAGGAAGAAATAAATGCCTTTAGCTCCTCTACTCTGGGGTATGGATCTGCAGTGGAATATCCAGGAAATCAGGGAGAAGCAGCCAGGTTAGAGGAAGAACTCAGAGAAGAAATTAAAAGTAGTCAAAGGTCAGTGAAAGTGTGGATTCGTAGGTATCCAGTGTGTCACCTGGCAATAAAAATATCAGGAAGAGGGTAGTGAGTCAATCTGCATAAACCAAGGAACAAAAAGGAGTCACAGGTAGAGACAGACATGGGCAAATACAAAGCCTCAATGACAGAGCATTGGAAAGTGTGTATGGAGAAGCTAGGGCTATAAAATTAGGAGGGAAACATAGAGGAAATAAAGGAATGTTTGCAAGAAACTTCCACTGAAACCGTAAGAATCTAAAGCCATTGTAGGAATACAGATGCTGTTTCTGAAAGCAGTAATTTAGTGATTTGATACGAATAAAAACAAGTCAAAACAAATCAAAACACCAATTCCAACAGCTTTTTGGCTTAAAAAAGATGGATAAAATCAGAAAACAAGTCCTGACCTTCCCAAGAGATGTACAGCTCATACTGGAGATGCTCAGAAACAGTGGGAGGGTTGGTCAAATAATCAACACACTTGGAACAAAATAATTCTAGAATGAAGCAGAAGATGAAAAACAACATGGAAAAGACTTTAGAAGCAGCTGTGTCATTTCCCTGCCACATGCAGTGATCCCAAGGAAGCTTTCTGTCACTGTGAGCCTCCTGTTGCTGGATCTGTGAGCTTGTCCTGCTCAACCAGAAATCTGTGCAGTTTATCCAAAAGGTGTCTCTGTGGGGAGCTGCAATGCCCCAAACCAATCCAGAGAGGGTAGGATTACTCTGAGAAACTTGATGGGAGAACAAATCAAAAAACCTGGGAAAAAAAATTGCCAAAAATGGAAAAAGAACTTTGAAATTCCTGCGTGTAGCTTGAGTGGAGATACACTGAGGCAGAGGGCAGAAGAAGGGTGTCAGGCCCCACTTTCTGAGATTTGCACTTAGCGTGTTTCCATGTGCTTCAAGAGAGCCTTCCTCTTCAGTGTATGTAAAATATGTATATACTTATATGTTCTAGGAGCATGGGCATAGACAATAAATACAAATATCAATGTATGTAAATGTGAGGTGCTTAGGCTGGAGAGAAAGCCACAGAACAAAGGAATTTGCCAGTGTTGGTCCAGTTCCCCAGCTGGAAAGGTCTAGTCTGGAGGGATGTGAGTAAAATTCCAAAGCCATTGTTAGGCCATAAGCGGGCCCCATAAATTATGTATAGCTGTTCATTTAAATTACTGTAATGTGTCCAGGTGACTTGTAAAGCAGGATGTGTCATGAAAGGTTATTGGAAGGATCTGAATAAACAGCAGAAGGAAGGCTGGGGGTGTTGCTTGCTGCAAAAGGTTGGATGTCTGTTCCCTTCAGCTAAAAAGGGGATTTAGGAGCTACCTCCTTGAGCTGTACTGCTTCCTGGAGAAACTAAAAGGGGATAATTCATCAGGCCTTTTAGGGTTTCTGTGAAATAGAGACAAAGGAAGAATGAACCAAAGAAAACGTCTGGCAAAATTGAAGCTAAATAAGTTTATTTTCCTTACTTACGTTGTAATAGATGAGTGCTAGATAACATGAAAAGAAGGAACAAAAGCAACTGCCAAATGCTTTTATAAAGGAGATAAGAGCATATGTGGAGGAAAATGAACCATAAATGTTATCTCAGAGAGGTCCCACTTGGAATAATCATATATATGGCAGTTATATCTAAAATTTGTGATGTTGCTATTGTTCTGTGAAATGACAGAACATCTGCTTAGTCACAAGGCACCAGTAAAATGCAGCTTTATGCCTGAAGCAGTATGTCAGTTCCTAACAAAAAATGTATATAACAGGCCAAAAACAAAGGCACATTGTCTTTTCCAGTTGTAGTCATTTCTGACCTAATAATGGTTTAGAAAGGATTTTTTTATTTTTATTTTTAAAGAAATGAATGGGAGGATTGAGTCATTTCTGACTCTTTTCAAGATGAGGCTTTGTGCATTATTTGTGCATAAGCTGGCAAAACACTTTGTCTCTGCAAATCATATTTATGTGACTAGAGCACTTTTAAAAAGGCAGCTACTTGGAAGTACCTTGAGAAAAAAACATGCTTGGCTTACAGTTTCTGAATGCAGTGTATAATCAGCTGCTTTTTCCTCCCACTGGAAACAGCAGCAAGTGATAGGTGTGCCCACATGGTGAGTGGACACAAGTCACATTTCACATCAGAGCTGACTCTTCAGAAGGAAAAAGCATTCACAGTGCAATCTGTCATGTAGAAAACTAATTAACAAATCCCTCCGGAACAATTATGCTATGGAATTTCTCTCTGGATATTCCAAGTGCACAACTTTTAAGTGGCTTTATGCAAAGAGAGTATTTTCATTGTTGTGTTCACTGACCTGAGAAGTCTGAAACTGTGGTGTAAAATATAATTTTTAAAACCTAATTTCTGATGAAATGGGGTTATTATCGTGCAGCTTGAAGTCATACACATGCATGTATGACCCCTCAGCAAACAGACTGGTCGATGAAACAGACAGAAATTGGCACCTTTTCCTACAATGGTTTTCATGGATTGAAGCACTTATTATTTAATTAAGGTGTGGAAGTATTCAAGTGGAACATGGCTACATGAAAAACCACGATAATGAATTTGTATTCTGCCACACCTGTGTCCAGAGTGAGCATTAGGGTTAGACTCGCTGTGAGAGCTCAGGGCTTGTGTGTCACGGGCTCTTTGAAGCCTCTGAAGTCTGAAGGATTCTTTTATGTGACTGGGAATGTGTGTGCTACATCATGAAGAGTTAATAGGGGAGAAAGACAGGAGCCGCTCTCATATGAATTCTTTTTTCCAGAAAACCTTATGTCAGCAGAACTTCTTTTTTTTTTTTAATGTCACTTAAGGTTGGGACCTTTGCTGGAATAAATAAAATCCATGCAGGAGAGTCATCTGTGTCTGACTCAGAGCTGAATAGTAATATGTGATTTTTACCTTTCAGCTGAGTCAGATACAGACACTAAAACTTTCCCACAGAAGCAGAAGCAGTATATAGTTTCTCAGAAACCCTTCAGAGGTTTATGAACCTGATCGAAATCTTATAGCAGTTGGGAAAATTCCTGATTTGAGTCAGTTTCCAGTTGGACTGTACAAATCTTATTGATCTATTTATATAACCTTTTCAAGAGGAAAAAAAAAATCTTTCAGATACGGCAAAAACCTGAAGACTTAATTTTTAAGCTGTTAAGATTCCAGTATTCCCTGGAATCTTAGGCAGCAGGTATCTTGTGCTTTGTGAAGGTAAAGGCACAAGCTCCAGGGCCCAGTCTGAAATCCATTGCAATTATTTAACTGAGGCATCAATTCTCAGCACCAGAACAGGGCACTCCCAGGCAGGAGCTGTTGTGCAGAGTTGCCAGAGTGGCTGGATGGCATCATTTGTCAGCTGGCAGGGAAGGAGCCACCAAAATAAGGCATTTTTAAGAGTGGCTCTTAAGCACTGATAGAAATGCCATGTCTGACTCCAGTCTCTGCTCCCCAGTGATAAACAGGGGCAAGGCACTCTGGTTCTCCCCACAGCCATCTGGGGAGGTGGGAGGATCTGTGCTTGGTGACAGCAGCCTGGAGGATTGTTCAAGGCTTCTAACAGATCTGTGTCTGCCAGGCTGTCTCTGAAGATGACCTGAAACTTCAAGTGACCTGAAGTCCTCTGCTGGGGACCTCACAGTCCCACAGCCACTACAGCAGGCATTCCCTGCCCACACCCAACCCCTGGGACCAGAGAGTAAAAAGTGATGGCTAATGTCTTCCAGTCCATCTGATGCACTTGGTGCTATTTTCACAGAATGAACTAGGTTGGAAAAGACCTTTAAGGTCATCTGGTCCAACCTATGGCCTAACACCTCCTCATCAACTAAACCATGGCACTGAGTGCCACATCCAGGCTTTTTTAAAACACATCCAGGGTGCAGTCTCAGGCCTTTGAGACAGATTTCTGTTATTCTGTGAAAAAAAGGAGATTGGGACATGCTGGCATAAGCTTTGATATTGCCCTGAAACACTGATCTCACTGGAGCAAAGGAGAGCTGTGCCTTCAGAATCTGGAAGAGAGCAGGATGCTGGGTCACAAGTCACTGTGAAATGGTGACATTGCCTTCTCAGCAGGGATGCTCAGTGTGTCTGGAGCTCCTCACTGAAGTGGCTCCACTTCCCATCTCCTGGAATGAGTTTATTTATAGATAAACCATTACCGATGCACAAAGTCAGGCTCTGGTCCATCAGTCTAGGTGAGTGGTAGCCACAGGACATAAAAGCCCTATTGTGAAGAGGTTGGGAAAGGGTATCCAAGGTGAAAAGGGTTGGTAGGTTGCACCTGAGTTGATGTGAAGTGGTAATGGTGAACCTGGGTATCAGGGCTCTGGGTAATTTCGTGGCCCCTCTCTGCTGACAAGCCAAGAAAGGGCTGGGTGCACCTTCAGAGGTACAGAGGAGATGCAGATCTGGGCTGCAGCTGCTCTCTTGCTGCAGTGAAGGCACCAGAACCTAGAAATGCTGCAGTGCACTGTGCTGAAAAGCTCAGCTTCCCCCTTGGAGCTGGGGCCTGTTTGGTTCAAGTGTTGCTTGTTTTGAGCAGAGGTCAGGATTTGAGCCATGGGCAATGAATGAAATCAGATTTTTGCAAAGAAGGAGTGCCTTAATAGGCAGTAAACATTTCTGCTCTGACTTGCAAACAGTCATTAAAAGCCTTTATTAAATTTTGTGTCTGTTCTGTTTGCCACTTAGCCATTTCTTTTCATTCTGAAGAATTATAACCAAGAATGGATGAGTCTTTTCTAATATGACCAGGACACAATAAATTTGTGAAAGAACTGAGTTATCTTTTTCCCTCATAGGCAAAATTTTCCAATTGTTTAACAAAAATGTTGTTTTGTATTGCTGTGACATCGGCCTTTATGGCTGTGAATACCAAGGCTCAACATGAAGCAACTTGTTTATAAAAAACAGACATGCAGTAATAATTAGTGTTCAGCACACTCCCCCACTCGGGTCCATACCCTCTGCTCCCACTTACTGACCTTCCCACTGCACTGTGCAGTTATTTGTGTCTTCAGAAGGAGCAAACTGAGCTCTTGAGTGAAAGGGTGCAGAATTTCCTGAGTTCTGCCTTGCAGAAGTTGGCATCTGTTGTTCCACAGAACCGGATCTCTGCTGTGCTGCTCCCAGCATTTGTCCCCAGAGGGGAGGGTGGCAGCTCCCAGCAGCTGGAGAAGAAGGAGACTGTGACACAAAGCTTCCCAATACAGAGCAATTGCTGCATCCATCACCATCCTTTCAGCCCAGTTAATACAGTTGTATTAGCCCTGTGCTCCAGCTCACCCACAGCTCCCAGAACAGCTCCTTTTTAGTGTTAAACCTCCAAAGTGTTACATTTCAAAGTACATTTTGCTCAGTACCAAGAATTATCAGTCCTCTGGGATAAAGCAGATCACAAAGCCTGAAATGGATCTGGAGTAGTTTGGGAGGAAGATGCCTGTGGTGAAGGGTATTGGATAGATCCACAGTCTGGCAGCAGTGCAGAGGCTTTGAGAGCTGTGCAGTCTTTCCATTGGGTCAGTGCTCCTCAGCTGTGGGGGAAAGGTTCAGGCTTCTGGACCATCCTTGCTTGATGAATATTTGCCTTATAACACAATTTATTAGTTTAAGCCATTTGTTTGGTTTTTTTCCCAGATAGTGCTGCTCATGGTGTGCCCTGCACAGGCTGGGTTTAGATTCACTCCCAAAGAAATGAGATTTTTCATCTTTTGGAGCTACCAGTGAGCTGAAAAATCATTTATTTCCACAGTGCTAATAGTAGACAGCTGTTTGTGGTGACAGCAGGAAAAAGAGTTATCTAAATATCAAAAAGCTGAGTTTGGGGGGGGCAAATATGTTAGAGCAAGCATGACCTGGTGTGATAGATTTAGCTTTATTTTAGAAAAGGTTTACTTATTCTATGCTCTGTCCTGGAAGTATTTCAAGTGAAATCTAATTAATACTTGCAGTTGGAACAGGCATCTTAAAAGTCACATCCAGGGGCAAGGGTTCCAAGTGACCAAGCCCATCATGAAAAGTAGCAAATGCCCTCAGCTGTGAAGTTTGTCATGGTTTTCTACTGTAAATCCCTCAAAAGGAGTACTTGGGCAGCTGGCAGATTGTACCATCGTTAACAAGTGTTCCCCAAACTGTGGCTGGCAAAGGAAAAGCTGTAGGGACAGCACTCCCTGTAGATGTGCTGTTTTCAATTAAAGGTTTGATAAGTGCCCCTGGTCATCTACGGTGCAGAACACTTGGTTGCATAGTCTGTTACTCCAAAATATCTGGATGTCATTGAACACTTGGTTGCATAGTCTGTTACTCCAAAATATTTGGATGTCATTGCCATAAACAGCCTCCAGGTTGAGGAGCTGCTCTTGAGAGTGCATGAGGAAGGTTTGTTGCTGTGTGAGGCAGATGGGTGCCAGGGGTAGGAGCTGTGTAAAGGGTCTGACCATGGTTGGTTTGTCACTTCTTCCATTTCAGCTGGATGCTGAGAAGGCAAAGCTGAAGCTGGAGAGATGGGGTCCCCGAGATGCTGGCAGTGGGGCTGGAAGGAGTGAGGAGATGGAGTCCAGCGGAGATTGTGATGATGAGGATGGCTGCCAAGGATCCGGGGACAGGATGCACACAGCAGGTAAATACAGCTTCTGTAGGCACCTGGAGAGCTTGGAAATCCATGTGTCACAATTAGGTGGACAGAGCTAAAGCTTACACTGCTTGAATGGCTGTCAAAATCCTACTAAATTCAAAGGGTTTGAATCTTAATCTGTGAAGAGCTGCAGTAAAAATAGAATTATACAGACAGTAACCCAATATAATTTAACACTTGGCATGCAGATAAAAGACTTAAGTGTAGAGTGAATAATGTCTGCAATGAAATCTGGATCACAGGAATGCTGAAGAGCCTTCCTAGATAATGTGGGCTCTTCAGATAAATAGAAAATTGATGACCTTATAGAGTATGCTAAGTGTTAACATAAGCATTTATTTATTGCAAAATGATACTGAAGGATGATCCAGAGTTGGCTCGATGTATATATTTTTGAAAAAAACATAGGAAGTGCTGTGGGGTTTTTCCTTAGTGGTGAGCTGCTGGTTAAATGAAATTTCTTGATTATCTCAGATATTGCATTCTCCAATATTTATTCATTAAATTGCTTGCATAATATGTCATCAAGTATAGAATCAGCTTCAAAATCTAACGACTTCCACCAACATATTGGCAATATAATATGTAGTTAAATCCTTTCAGTAACTTAATGAGAAGTAAGATGTTTATAAATACTTGATATTATTGGTTTACCTCATCTCTAAGTTCTGATTCATTTTACTTCACCAAAATGTAACTGGTTTAATTTACCATAGTGTAAATTAAATACATGAAATACAGGTATAAGAGTATATGCTGAAAACAATGCTCATTGAGATGGCTGGAGCTCAGGTAGGTTTTAAACTGCTGCTGGGTTCTGCTGAGATAAAGAAATGCCTTTTCCTTGTCCCTTTGCCACTGAGGGCAGAGGGGCAGGAGGTGCCTCAGACTCAGCTAAGGTTTGCAAACATGGAGATCTTACCTGATTGCTTGTGATCTGCTCGTGGTCAAGACTTCAGCTGTCCCTGTTGTGAACATTTCTTCAGGAAAGCCAAGCTTCAAGATGTGCTTTGGAATGTGTGCAAAACATTACAGGTAATTGCAGCACCAGCTTATAAATACTTAGTTTGCATTGATGACCTGTATGATCAGGGTATCATCACATAGGGACACTGTATTTAAAAATCCTTAAGGAATTACAACTGGCAGATCAAGCAGAGGTTTTTACCATCTACTCACCAATATTTTTGAACAAAGAAACTTGGATATAATGTTATTTTTAAACTCTTTGCTTAAGTTTTTAATTGTTTACTGTCTTTCATCCATAAGCAAAGAAAAGACTTGTAGAGGTTTTAGATCCTGGGGATTTAGGAAGATAAATACTGTAATATGATTTCCTCTCTGTGTGGAGTAATAGAAACAAAAGCCAGGTGCTTGGTAGTCTTTAATGAACAATCCAACTATTAATACACCATTTGGGGAGGATGTGTATCCATGCCTCCATGGACAATGGCAGAGTTAAAAAATAAAAACCTGAATGCTTTCAAGACTTGACTTTCAGCTGGCTTTAATAATGGAAAGCTACTTAATGTTACTTTTTCTCCTTTTTTGCAATCTATTTAATTAATATATTTTATGCTGATATCATCCTGGATTTAAAAGAATTATATTTATATAACTGTCTGTTTCAGAATTTAGCAGGGTGTATATCCAATTAAAAAGGTAGTTACAATAAATTTCAGAAAATGGTATTGATTCATAACAGAAGAATAAGTATTTCATTGTGTGACAACAGTAATGCTCTATCATAATTAGCTTTAAAATATTGTACTGTATACAAGCCACTAGCAGTAAATCTCTTTTCCATATCTGGATACAATTAAGAGATAAAATGCAGTAATCTCATTGTGGAGCTGCTTTGCTTTAATAGAATGTTAAAGAAAAACAAACATCAGATTAGCTGAATTTCCCCTTGCTGCATGTCTGTGAGATGATGTTGGCAGTTGTACAGCCTGTGAACTTGTATTTCCTAAGCTTGAACTCATCCAGTCCATCTACCCATTGTTTTGTGGAAGTGGAATGTGACAACATTGCCTGTTCCCTGCTTGCCTGGAAATTGAGTGGTGGATTGGCTCTAAAGCTAAATCCCAAACGTTGCCCTGGTTGGAAGGGTGGTGAGGTTGGTGGGAATGTCCTTACAGGTGTGGGTGAGACACAGGGGAGAGCTGGGAAATGCCACCGAGCTCTTCAGGGCATGTTGGAGCACGGAATCACACAGCAGAACAAAAGGAATAAAAAAGGAATAAAAGCCTTTCCAAACACAGACTTTCTGGCAGAGCAGTCATGCATTTAACAACAGGCCCATGAAAAACAGAGGAAAATATTTCAATGTCAGCCTCTAAATTGCAAAATTGAGAATGTAGTGAATATCTACTACATCTGTCATTTATTCAAAACTGTATGGAAATTATATTTACTGCTCTATGTGTTGAGAGCATTGCAAAAGACTGAGATTGCTTTTAGTTTTTGAAAACCTACCGAATGCTCATTTCTTTCCACCTCCCAGAAAAAAAAAGCCTTTTCCTTAGTGATAAATGGCCAAGAATCTCATCAATATGTGGGTTACCATCACGACACATTTCTGTTCATAGCTATTTGTGCAGATCTCCCCAGACAGGGTCCACTGCTGACTCCCCACGTTGCTTTTCCAGGCTGCTAACAGAGGGCTGGGCTCCTGGGTTTTAGATTTCCTCATGTCCTGAGTGGGTGAGCACAGAAGTGATTGTGTATATTCTGTGTATATTCCAGCCAGGTCTTGTAACACCCTTTTCCCTCCCTTGTGTTTTTATTCCCTTTTGGTTGGGGTTTGCTATCTCTGTAGTTCAGCTCATCCTGCGATGGACAGTACAGTCCTGTCCTTTTTTTTGTCACCTTCTGGCCTTTGAGACTCATGCCTGCATATTAATTAATCATTTTATTTTATGTCTATAATTAAGGTCCATGGCTGTCTATTAGCTAGTGCTGGGATTTTGTTTATCTTTGTTGCAAATAAGTCTTTGCTTGACCTATTCACTATTACCTGAAAAGACCAACACTTTTTGAATGATAATGGGCTTAATTATCTATTCTGTATCGTGTGTGTTTATCCAAGTGATTTTTATATGAACAAGATAAATTCTCAGGAAACCAGGATTCTCTTCAAAAATTATGGCTGGTAGAAGATGCTTTATAATGTCCTGTTCTCACAGGCCTTACCAATTACCCTGAGAATCTCTTCCTGGGGAAAGCTGTGGGAACAGCAGTTTCTCAAGCAGGCCCATGTGTTATTTGTTGGCAAGCACCAACTTTTTAATGACAACATCTGTGAATCATCTTTGAACAAAGCTTTGTTAGGAGAGATTTAAGGAGAGGAAAGCCAGCCACATAAATCTTGAGCGTGGATGGGGAAGTTGCTCTGTGGTTTGCCCTGCTGCAGTCCTGCAGGTTTCTAGGCAGAAGGGCAAAGCAGCATCTTAGGCTGAGCCTTGCTGAGCCCAGCCTGCTCACAGAGCAGTGTCTTACATGGATCTGATCACTGGCCTAAGTCCTTGTTCTTTAGCCCTTACATGAAGGTGGTGGTGCTGGAGAAGAGCAGGAACTGCTCAGTGCTCTGCAGGATTGAGGGAATGAGTGTCCTGCTGCTCATTAAAAGAGAGCAGCAACAGGTTCACACTGGGTCCTGCCTCTGCTGCCTCCTTTTCAGAGGAGAAAAATGTTTGGGGAGAGGTGGGAAGGAAGCTTGGTGCAAGGAATTCCAATTCCCAGCTCTGTGTTGTGATGAGGCCCCACCCAAGCAATGACAACCAACATCAGGTGTCAGTTCAGGGAAATCATCAGGTGATTCACTCCAAACAAAGGTGGAGGAAATGTTTAGGCCACAGGTAGGCTTAAACCTGTGTTTAGTGCAAGGCCAAAGCCAGCTGTGTGGAGCTCTGGGCTGTGTGGAAGTTGTGGAGCATGGTGGTGAAGAAGGTTGTGCTGACAGCCCTCTGGGCACCATTCCATGAGCACACCTGCACAGGGGCAGCCCAGGTGTTCCTGTATCTCTGTGTCTGGGGCTGGCTGTTTCACACAGCCAGTGCAAGACAGAAATCCACCCAAGCTTCTGTCTTGAGAAGCCTGATGCAACACGGTGCCAAGCCCCAGGGAGTGGAGCTCATGCTGGCCTGCAGCTGTCCTCTGGCTGGCAGCAAACAGCACAGGTGAAGGAAAATACAGTTTAATCCATCCTTGGGCCCTCCTCCACTGAACAGACTAGACAACCCCAAGTGTCTGGTGTACTTGAACTTCAGTCTTCAGATTCACTTCTCTGAGGTTAGAATCTGTATATGGCGCAAAAAGCTCAGCCCTCGGGTGGGACAGGTGTTAACCCCACTCCTTCTGACATGCCTTGGAACTTGAGATCCTTGGGAAATGGAAGTATGGAGCTTTCCTTTGGCCTGGCTCACTGCCTTGTCCCACACAGAGATGGGCTTCTGCTGTGTCCCCAGCCCAAAAGCAGTGGGTGTCCATGGAATGACCAGTGCCTGCCAGTGCTGACCCTCAGGCACAGCAGATTTTTTACAATACATTCAATCATGTCTGTCATTCAGTAAAAACACATCCTGGGGCATCCCAGCCAGACTTTGACCATGACTGTGGGTTAAATGTGTTTCATTACTTGATTTTTGCCCAATGCTTACCTAATCCCAGTAACAGTTTTCTTCTGTGCTTCTTCCTAATTCCTTCATGAAGCTCCCTCCCTTTAACAAGAGCTTTCAGATTTTGGACATCCCAGTTGAACATCCTGCCTTATTGTCACAGATCACTGTCTGTGTGGGAATCTGTAACAAATCTACTCGGCACATTCAGATGACATGATTCCAACTCTTTGCTTTCTTCTTGGCTGTGTAGACAATCCCCAGCTTTCTGCTTATCTTTCACAGTATCTGAAGAGATTATCCTGGTTGTAGATTTCTTATTTAGGGCTTATGAGAAGGATGCATTTTTGCCCCAATATGTCTTTACAAGTGCAGACGAGTAAATTTTCTTTTTTCTTATTGTCTTCTGTCTGATCTGTATCTGCTCTCACCAGCAATGGAAAGTTAATGCGTTTCTCTGACTGCTTATGAATGTTTCCATTATCAGTTTTTTCCTTTTGAATATCAAGATTCCTTAATGCTTTATTATGTTATCATTCTCCCAGCTTGTCTGTCTTTTCTTGGCATCAGTATTACTGTATGACCTGTCATTTTAATCATACTTCATTTCCATTCACCGTGTCACAGGATGCACTTACACTTGTATTTATCCAAATATGCAGTTGTACAGCTGCTGATTTTGTAATTATTAGTACAAAACATCAATATTCTGAGATCATAATGTCTGCTGGCAGTCAGCCATGCTCATCAGCTTCCCATTGCCACACGTCCTCACGGATGATCCTGGCTCACAGAAACGCTGCATTTTCAATGTCTTCTTTCTTCCTGCCTAGAGAAATCTCTCCATCACACCTCCTCCCCATCCTGCTGCCTTGCATAGCCATTTTTCTACATCCTTTGTTGCTCAAGAAATTTTATCTCCAACTCTGTTTTTAGAAAGCCTATAAATTCCTAGATTGTCCTCAGCATAAATGCCTCATTCTGTCCTCAAAACAGCACAGGAACAGGTTAAACCCTTATAGAAGTTTGATTTTTCAGGAAAACTCCACCTTATGCTTGCTATTTGGGGTGGTAGAGAGACATAAGCCTCTGTCAAGAGGAGCAGAAGCAAACCCTGCCAGGGCCTTCAGCATGTGTGGGGAGAGTGAGTGCTAGTTCCACAGCTGGCAAATTTCTGGCTATGGCTTCTGTTTTAGGATACAGTTTGGGAAGAGACATGGCAGCAGAGAAAACCATAGAAACCCAAGTAATCAAAATGAAAAGTACAGATTTTTGATTATTTATTTGAACTTGGGAAGGTCTGCTCCTGAGATGAGTTACTTTGATGTCATAGTGGTGTCCCACCATTCCCTCCTGGGTACACTGGGCTGAGAGATTCCCTGGGTGACAGTGGCGTTTCCTGCAGGCTCTACTCTCTGCTCTTGGGATCAGAGGGCAGCTGAGAGGGGCTTCAGAGAAGGGAAGAGAGTGTAGCAAGGGGAGAGAAGAGGAGAAAAAAAAAGATAGAGATAGAAGGAGGTGTCCTCATCTCTGTCCCTGGGTAAATCTATTTTATAATCTGCCAATACAGGAGTAAGTTATTTTTTGTCGTTTAGTGTTCTGCATTATACAGTATAATTTTAACAGGAATGAACAGAAGAGGAGTCTTAGAATCATTCCTCAGCCTTCCTCAGCCTCAGCATTTATGTGAAAGTTTGAGGTGTAAAGGAATGGGATTTCAGTTCCTTCAGATTGTCACTCCTAGACCTGAGGTGAGAGTTCCCAGCACCACCAGGGCTCCTGCTTAGATCCATTCAAGACAGGAGTTTTTGCCAAGTTGTAGAAATGACTTTCTGCACGGCCAGATAAATATGTCCCCTGCAGGAATTTCTCCTAGTGCTGATCAGAGCAGTAGCTAGAGGAGTAACAGACTGTGTGCCAGCTCTGTGACTCTGAACAGCTTTGGTGCTATCTCTGGTGCCTTCAAAGAGGGTAAAATGGTAATTGGGGAAATGCAATTTTACCATTTCACCAGAGAAATGTAAGTTACAGCACATTTCTGATCATTTTAGCAGCATTTAGACAAAATTAAAAGGTAAAGCATTTTAGTTGCTTAAGGTACCCTAAGCCTTCCAGTGCATGTTCTGTAGGAGGAAATTAAACATTGGAGAGATCAAGATAAAGACATTTGGGGCTTAAGTGTTTGCAGTAGTTCTGTATAAGCAGCCATCAGGGACTGCACTGGGGATCACTGAAAGGTAATGCTCTTTTACCAACTTCCTATTAAAAATATTACCAGTAATCTCTGTCCCTTGAACACACTTATTACAGCAGAACAATTTTCACTGCCCTTGTCAGCAGTATTTTATCTGGTTACTTTCCACAGGAGTAATTCCATGTGTACATCTATTTCTGAGAGGGGTTTTGAAAACAGCCTTAAACTGAAAACTCACTGATCTCATTTTCCAGTGAGTCCCAACTCAGTAGCATTTCTCACAGGTGTTAATAAAAAGGACTTCTTTTAGACAGAAGTGTCAAAAAGCTGAATGGTCCCAAACAGGACCATATTCAAACCACAAAGAGCTTGAACAAAACTTGGTGTTCAAGGGCTAAAATATGAGAAAGACGTGTTTCTAAGAAACATTGCATTGCTAAACACATGAAGCAGAACATCCTGATTCAGGCTGTGAGAGCACTCTGCAGGTGGATACTTGGACCCCACAGTCATGGTGCTTTTTTCTGAGAATTTCATTTCAAGGAGCAGGCTGGCACCCAGAGTTCACAGGTGGAGAATAAAACCAATCCTTCATGTGGAGCTCTCCTGAGACGTGTGGCTCTCATCCTTCTGACAAGGAATTCACCTAAGAGCTCAAATATCTTGGTCATGCCACACAGTGATAGCATAAATGTGAAGGCTAAGGCAATCTGCCCCCAAAACACCACAAAGCCAAAATTAATTAAGAGGAGTTAACAATGAAAGGTCCTTCAAATTGCTTCAAAGCAGATAACTCATATCATTTAATGGAAGCTCCCTTTAAAATATTAATGCCATTAGATTATAAATTATCAAAACAATCCTGCAAGCCCAAGGAAAACGTTCACCTGCCAGTTGGTTCTTGTGCCACACAAGGGAAGGACACTTACCTGGCCAGAGCCAGGTGACAGGGACACTGTGTCCTGCTCCTTGTGCTGCACCCATGGCACCTCTGCCACCTTCCCTCCTCACATTTCTCCAAGGAAGGAAGACACTAAAATCAAACCCTGGGCCTTGTTTCTTCCAAAGGTAAATGCTGCCAGGTTAATTAAGGTGAGGTTATGAATTGCTGCAATCTGAAAGGCTTTAAGAAGCCCTCTGTCATCTCTCACTGCACACAGCAGTGAGGGGCAGGTAGTGCAGCTGCTTGGCAGTGGAAGTAGAACTGAAAGGTACTGACAAATGAAAATACACTTTCTGTTTCTCCCTGCTGACACCTTCCCTTGTTTTATGATTCATAAGGAAAGCCTAAGCAGTTCTTTTAGAGAAGGAAAAGAACTGCTCTGGTTTGTTTTCCCTCCCTCCCTCTCTCTCTCGAACCAATGTTTCTTGGGGGTGTTTTGTCTTTGTTTTTAGGGAGAAGCTGCCTTGAGTACACCAGGTGCAATTTGGAGGTTTTCTATTCCTTGATTGTCCATTTTAAGGTAAAATAACACTCCTTAAAAGAGTTCTGTTGTGCCTGAAGCCCAGCAGATCTGCCATCAGAATGTCTCAGCTGAGAAATTTAGGATCAAAACAATACCCTGAAAGAAAGCACAGTTCAGTTTTACAGTAACAGAGAGCACAGCACAACTGCTCTCTACTGTAGACTCGATTTACTACAAAAAGAACAGAACTTCAGGCTAAAGTATGTGATACATCAACAGGATCAAGAATTTATAGGGCTGGATCTGGCTGCCTTGAGATCAAGGTACTTTAAAATAACTTAAACCAGCTGATGATCTTGCATGTACTTAAGTACCTTCCCTGAAAATTGTTCAAAGATTAAGCACATTATTCCTCAGCAGGTGATTTTGCATCTGGTTTATCCCACAGTGTCTCCTGTCTGCTGGTTTTTAAGAGTGTTTATTTCTGTCCTTTGATTCTGAAAGCAGTCAAGTAATATTTCCCTGAGATCTCCAGTTTGGACAGGACAGTTGGCACCTTCCAGAGGCCTTTTAGGCTGTGTTGGGCTGTAACATCATCCAGTAGCCCCAGACTCAGGAACCAGATTTAACTTGCAAAAGAGGGAAGTTAGAAACCTTTCTGGGTTTATATGAGGTGCTGAAGTGTGGAGCCTGAATCTGTACAAACAGGGTGAAGTCCATAATAATGGATGACTGAGGGTCATCATCATAGTCAGTGATGGAAAAGTCAGCTGGATACAAGATCCTACAGCACTTCTAACACTCTTGTTAGTCTGGTTTCCTCTATTTGCCTCCAGTAATTGCTCCTCATGTTTACTTGTATCAGAAACTTTTATTTTCCCAAATTACATTCTATTCCTAGTTCAGGCTCCTAAATATCACAATCAGAAAATGTTTTCTTTCCTTGTTGTCCTGTCTTTTAGGGTTTAGATAGATTGTCTAACATTCTTTAGGCTGTCATCTTTAATCTCCCTATTGTGCTTGTTCTTCTCTGAATGCCTAATAGTTTGTCAAGCCAAATTTGAATTATTTCTGAAATAAAAAACTACAAAGAACCAACCAAACCTTGAAGATGACAAAAAGGTATTTTGAAATTAAGAAAATGGTTTTGGTTTAGGTTTTTTTTAATCTCTTGAAGTATCTTGTGTTGCATTAGTTTGTTCATCTTCTAAATAAACAATCCTGTTAAGTTTGAAGATTAGTCTTCATTTCAGCAAGATTTAAGTCCACTCCCTGCTTTAATGCTTTCTGAAATGATGCCCATTCTTGATCCAGGTGTGATTTGCACAACCAAACCTCCCTTGCACCAGCAGCCTGCCTGGGCAGCTCCATTGCCCAAAAAGGGTGAGACACATTGGTCTGGTGCCCTTTAGGACAAAGGGAATTAGCATTTTGGAAGGGCTGAAAGCAGTAAGTGGATATTCTGGGGAGCAAACTCCGATTTTGAATATGCAGTCAGTACCATTTCTGTCACTGTGCAGATCATAAACTCTCACCTGAGGTCCAGATGAGGTAGGAATGTTAAACAGTGGTGAGGCAGGTAGCACACAAGGGAGCAACTACTCTTTCAAAGTTTATTAAATTCACTTGTGAAAGTCATTGAACATTCTCACCACCACAGCCTTAGCCCACTTACCACGGAATTGCTGCCCACAGTTAGCAGCTAATTCACAGAGATATTAATTCACAGTGTGGGCATGAGAACCTCTTGGAATCACCAGAAGGTGGAGGGAGACACTGAAATCACACGATAAAACTGTTACTTGCATGGAGAACCTTAGAAATTCTCAGCTTTCCAAACCATTTGCCATTCCTCTCCAAATTAAAGAGATTAAAGAGAATTTGCTACTGCAGCATTGCAACTGCCTAGTAATAAATCATCATCTGATATTTATAGCCCAGAATTAAGACTGGTGACTCAAACATGCTGCTGACCATTTGGTAGTGAAGTCCTAATAACCCAATCTGGAGCAGCAGGGAAAGGAATAGCTTTCTGATGTGAAGTCAGACAAGTAATTTCCTATTTAAAATTTGATTAGATAAAATCTTTTGAACATGTGCTTGTAAAGCAACAGCCTGTTTAAATATGTATGGAGCTGCAGCACACGCAGGACACTGCTACAACAACAGCCAGCACAAAGAACATTTGCAGTAACCTGAACTTGGAGGGGAAAGCACAGTGCCCTGGGCTAAACTCCATCAGGATAAATCTCTTACACAATAGAAAAACAGTAGAGCTGGTGGGGGAAAAGAAGTTTTCTTCCTATTTAAAAACCCACAAATTTGTTTCTCTATTGAAAAGGTTTCATTTTGAAAAATGGTAACATATTTTGTACATGTGCAATGGGAAGAGTGTTAATTTCAGGGGATTTTTTTTGGTAGGTTTTGAACACAAAAGGGAGAATATTGATTCAAGCTGGAATATTTTGCCCCCTGCAAATAATGTATAGCTTTTATAATAACAATAATGTATAGTAAACTTGATATTTTTAGCCAGAAAGTTCTTGATTTAAAGGCATTACATTCTGCAATTCATGAGAAAGAATATAAAGAAAAAAACAAGATGAGGGAGTTTGGCCTGATTCTGACCCAATAATTATCACTGGGGACTTTGTTTTTGACTTAATGAGACAACAG
This sequence comes from Leptocoma aspasia, assembly GCA_013399835.1. Taxonomy (NCBI): domain Eukaryota; kingdom Metazoa; phylum Chordata; class Aves; order Passeriformes; family Nectariniidae; genus Leptocoma; species Leptocoma aspasia. Next base: position 282,345 of record VXAX01007196.1, read on the forward strand.
TTTGAGCCAACAAACAAAGGGCTGGATTCTGCTGCCCCCCTCCCTCCTGTCCAGGGTGATGACCCTAAGGCTGCTGCAAAGATGCTGCCCATGGTGATCTGCAGCAATGAGCTTGGCCTGTGCCAAAGCACAGAAATTCCGTTGGTTCAGGTTAAACAACTGTGACACTGCCTTTTTTTAATATCCTGACTTATCTAATTTACAGAGGTCATGGCCCCTTCTGAAACTCAGCTTTTGATAATAAAGTATCCTCTCAAAACTGGGATGCAGCCCCAAATCTGGGATACAGCTCCATTGCAAGTTCAAGCAGAGAATCCCCTTACAATAGTTTAGTACAGTTGCATCCAAGCAGGGACATTTTATCACTTAGCATAAAAAGTACTTGCAGAATAGTCCTGGGAATTGAAATATTGATGTTATATTCACGCATTAAAAAATTACTATTTTTGAAGATGATCAACTACGCATGTTCACTGGAAGTAAGTTTTTCTCTCTTCATGGAGCTCTACATTTTTTTATTAAAGCCATGGGAACGTCGTTCCTTTGTTGAGTCCGTGGTGTGAGAAACATCCATGTGTTCCAGGCAGTCTGGTCACTGCCTGCTGCACTTGTGTTCATTCCATGGACCTTAGGGGATTTTTCTTGGAAGGTCTTTGCCTTATCCCTGCCTGCCAGAGTCTCTCCAACCACTGTCCTTGCAGATTTCATTCCAGCCCTCCAGGGGATGCACTGGGGCATGGAACCAGCCAGGTGCTGCCTGGATTTTGCTTTTCCAAAGTGGAAGAAAAGCCCTGAGCATCACCAGAGCTGCCAGGTCGTGAGGCTGTGTCATATTGAAAGCCCCAGATTTGGAGGCTTTTCTTGTAGCTGCAGAGCAGTTCTGTGATTGGCACTGTCACTTGTTTATATCAGACAGGGTGGAATATGTCATTGCCCTGTAAGAAACCAGACAGCTTCTCAGCAACCTCACCTCCTGTGATGCCTTGGGGTGGCTAGCTAGAACAGAGGCCAGACAAGATTCAGAGAATAAAGTGGGTATTTATTAAAGGCCTTCAACAGATACACTGTGGGCAGTCAGAAGCCTCACACCCAGGATGGACAATGGTCACCAGTTTTTCAGACAATTATAAGTTTGGTCCATTCACATATCAGGGGTTAATTCTCCAATTACAGCTTCAGGTAATGAAGTCATTTACCCCCAGTCTGCTCCCCCCAATTCACTTCTGTTTATACATTTTGGGGCCTGAGGCTGTGGGGTGTGCTTGGATCTCAGGCCCAGAGGAATTATTTTGTCTGACCAAAATGTGAAGACAGTAACTAACACTCTATATGGAGTTCAGAGTTGTACACTAATGCAGTACAGGATTTGAAAAATATAAAGGCTAAAACCTTAAGGCATCACTTGCAGTCCAGTCAGTGCCTCCACAGTTTCAGTAGCTGCACGTGGAAGGACTCCCTCCTCTCTCTCTCCACCCCACAGCCACTGGTGTATGTTGTTCCCCATGGCCACCTGATCCTGTGGGGTTGGGAATGCAGATTTTCATGGAGCAGTGTTCCCTGCTCAGGTCCCTTGGTGCTGAGGGGATTCCTGCACTGGTGAGCAGCACGTGAGATTCCTCTGAAGGCAGCATCCCCGTGTGGTTCTGTCCTGCTCCAGGGATTCTGCTGGATGTGCAGTCCTCCACACTTGAGTAGGAAGGTACTGGCTGTCTCCAAGCTGCTTTAAGCCTCAGCATAAACTCCACATGGATATCATGAACTGAAAAGAGCTTTATCAAAAAAACAGCCACTTTAATCACGTTCCAGAGTCCTGACATGTTAGCAGGTCCTTGACAGCTTGTCAGTAAATGAAAAAGATGTGTGACACTAATGGGGAAACAGCAGTGGTTCAGTATCACACCCAAATGCATCACTGGGAAATGCCCAGTGGGCATTTCCAAGAAAAGCCCCAAGTATTCCATGTCCATCCATGGGACTATAAACCCCCAATCCTTTTGAGTTCACACTGCAGCCTGGGCACTGTCAGCTGAACTTCTGCTTTAAAATCACTTTGCGTCCTCTCTGTCGAGCACATTTGCATAATCTGTGTCACAACAGAAACTGGAAGTGTGTTGTATCAAAGAAGATTTGAAACAAATTTTTTAAACTACAGATAAATCATAAACTTATTTTTGCAAACTATATGAAAACGCATTGCAAACTGTAAAGAAGTCTATTCAAAGGAGCAAATACACAACCACAGAAAATACTTTTCTATCTGTATAAATACACTGAAACCCTATCAATCTGCAGAATACATCAAAAGGCTTTATAAGAAATAAGCGAATTATAAATTCCTAGAGTGCCAATTTTCTTCCACAGATTATGCAAACATTGTGTGCTTCAAGTAAAGTTGCATTTTATTAAAAATGTAACTGGTGATAGAATAGATGTAACACTTGAATAACGATTTAACATTTATATTATTCTCACCTTATAAAATAATATTGAAAAAGTGAATTGCGCTAACACAAGTGTATTCATTATGCATGAAATCTCTATTTAGTCTGTAAAGTGCAGAGCAGACAGATAGTGGCCATTTTCTGGTGCTGTAATTACTGTGTCACCATTTGTGAAGCATTTATGTAAAGTACAATGCTTCTGACTAACCATGGACAAACTCTCTGCATCTTGTTAAAAATCAAATCATTGTTTTCAAATCCTTTATGTTCTGCTGACACTGGAGTGCAATGTAATCCACCACCACTTGTATAATCAAACACAGTCCCTTTCTTCCATGTGCATTCTTTTTAGATGGATTTATGGATTATACACCTTAATAATGTAATTTTTAAAAGCAGAAGACTGTTATAGAATAGAGATCCTCCTTTATATGTTCCCTCATGTTACAAAGAAAGCTTGAACACTGGCACAGGTGTGTCTTTACTTAAGGGCTCTTTCTCCTATTTTGCAGATACATGCCTTGGTTTTTGGTGCAGGTAACTTTTCTGTTTGCTGTGTTCCCCTGAAAGAGCCTTAAGGTTAAGTCTTTGCAATGATCCTTTTCTACACTGGTCACAGCTGCTGGGTAAATGCCAGCAACTTTAGAAGGTAAATAGCCAAAAACCCTCCCCTGGCGAGTGTTCAGGTCCTCTGCTCTTTTCACTTCACCCATGTCACACATCTCATTGATTCCTGGGATTTGGGACGGGCTCATAAATTCCCTTCTGAGACAAAAGGATTTCCCATGCCAACCTCCTCCTTGGGACTCCCGGTCTGCAGGGCCACACAGAGCCCTGGCAGTGCCCATGGAGCTGGGTGGCCATGGCAGAGCCACAGCTGGCAGAGCCACAGCTGGCAGAGCTGTGTGACCATGGCAGAGCCACANAGGCACAGCTGGCAGAGCCACAGCTGGCAGAGCTGTGTGGCCATGGCAGAGCCACACCTGGGAGAGCCACACCTGGGAGAGTCACAGCTGGCAGCGCCACACCTGGGAGAGCTGTGTGACCATGGCAGAGCCACAGCTGGCAGAGCCACACCTGGCAGAGCCACACCTGGGAGAGCTGTGTGACCATGGCAGAGCCACATGTGGGAGAGTCACACCTGGCAGCGCTGTGTGACCATGGCAGAGCCAGAGCTGGCAGAGCCACAGCTGGCAGCGCTGTGTGGCCATGGCAGAGCCACATCTGGCAGAGCCACATCTGGCAGCGCTGTGTGGCCATGGCAGGTCAGGCACAGCTGGCAGAGCCACAGCTGGCAGAGCTGTGTGGCCATGGCAGAGCCACATCTGGCAGAGCCACATCTGGCAGAGCTGTGTGGCCATGGCAGGTCAGGCACAGCTGGCAGAGCCACAGCTGGCAGCGCTGTGTGGCCATGGCAGGTCAGGCACAGCTGGCAGAGCCACATCTGGCAGCGCTGTGTGGCCATGGCAGGTCAGGCACAGCTGGCAGAGCCACAGCTGGCAGCGCTGTGTGGCCATGGCAGGGCAGGCACTCTCTGCCTGCCTGGCCTCTCCCCCTGCCCCCACACAACCAGCAGCTGTGCAATCTGTTTTCTCCTGGGGTCTGGTGCAAGTCAGTGCTCACAAATGCACCCTAGGCAGGCTGCACTGACACTGCTCTCTTAGGACAGAAGGCTTTTGTTCTTGGAAAGCGTTAAGATGTTATGAGCTTAAGGAGATTTGTCCTGAAAGGAATTTTGAGAAAATTGCCCAGCATTAATGCCTTAAATGCCCATCATCAAAAGCATGATGGCTAAACTCCCAAGCAGTAGGTGGTAATGTAATAATTGATGCATCCCTGGGAAGATCACACCTTTTTCTTGAAAAGGCTGCATTAATATGTCTTTTTAAGTTCTTCATTGGGGTAAGGTAGTGCAAATGTGTTAGTCTGTGCTAAGGAAATCTGGTTGTTACAGGGTGTAGATAAATTTATTTTGATTATTGCCTTGTTTTAAGTGAATAATTTTTAGGAAAAATACACAAACATGATGAAGTTAAATGACTGCTGATTAATAATACCGTGCACCAAGAGTGATATTTGGCTTATTTTTAACATATCTGTTAGAGTTGGGAACTTCAATATATAATTTACCAAAGCAAAAGTATCATTTCAAAATGGAAAACAGGAAGCATTTCCAGAAATCCAAATTGTGCCTGTAAATTAACAAAGCTTCTACATGAGAATTGGTCAGATACTTTTAATTTTATTTAGCTGCTAAAGCAGCTGTCTGTACAGTAAAGCAGCTACATGGTTGCACTTACTTTTTTTTTTCAGTTCAGTCTAATTGCTTGTCAAATAATGTTGGGAGTAAATCAGAGGAAGTGGTGAGGTGCATGTGGTTAGGGCTTCACTTGAGACAGTTTCTTGAGGAAGAAAACTAATTGGATGTGCTGGCTGGAAGCAGATGTGTGAGCATGTGTGCATTAATGGCACTGAGAACGGTTCTGTTTTGAATACTGGCTGAAACAATCAAGGCTTAAGTTTAGACTGTGTGTAAATTTCTGTTTCATGAAATAAATCACCTTGGAGCTGACTATAATGAGAGTTTAGAGTAGCTCTGCAGGGTAGCTGGAGGTACTAAACACCTGTGGCATTTTTTAGGTCTCAGGGTAGTTCTGATCCCGTGTGGAGCTCTCCCAAGCAGTGGCACAAAGGGTTTGTATTCCCTCCAGCTCCAGAGAAATGGGAGCCCCTAACCCCATGATCCTTCCAAAAGGAATCCCTGGAGATCTCCCACAGTCGTTGTTTCTCATAATGTCTCATGGAAACTGCTGAGAAATACCAATAATTAGGAAAAAGTTATGCTAAGTTCTCCTTTTTTTCAAAGACCCTTCCTCGAATCTTCCCCTTTACTACAGCTAGTCATAAAATTCCAGACTGTTAGTATACCAGTATGTTAATACAGCTCCACAGGATCTGTCATCTTAGTTAACATCACCTGCCTTTAGTGTTTCCATCTTTTGAATATGTATTAAAAACATCAGACAAATTTTCAATGCAATGATATATTAGCAAAAAAAAAAATTGCTGTATGTAATGAGGAATGTACATTGGTATTGTGTGCTCTATTAAAATAAAATTGCCTTCAACTTTAAATAATATTTATTTTAAAATTTAAAGCAGGTCATTTTTGAAGATGAACAGGCATGGCCCCTTGCCAAAAGAACAATCAGATTTTCTGCTGCAGAATATATAGAAAATCATAACAAACTTAATTACCTGTACCACTGCTAAAGGCCCTTCATATCTTAGCACTCTTGAGATTTAGCAGATTGTATCACATCTTCCTGATTAGCAATTATGACTGAGAAATGAAACATTCTGACTTACTGAAATTAAAAAAAAAAAAGGTTCAGTTTTAGAAGAAGACAATCTGTGAACAGCCTTGATTTTAAAGTATAACAGCTTACAAGAAGTATTTAAATTTCCATGCGTTTTCTCAAACTACCTTAATTCTGCCATGTGAATAAATGTTTTCATTTTCTCAGATCTCATCTCTTCTGACCTCTCTAGAGGTCAGTATCTCAGCCTGAGGATTTGGGGCTTTTTCATTATTATTATTTCTTTCTAGGTTTTTCTCACAGAAAACTTAGTACAATGATCCATTTTCACAACAGATAGCAAGAATCCTTGCAGTATTCAAAATCTCTTATTTTTACCTGAAATTCCTGGGCAGTTTTGTCAGATGAGTATGTCTGAAGATCTCAGCAGTCTCAAGTGTGAATTTCTTTGAGGGACATGAGGGGAATGCCTGGGTGCTGGACAGGTGTTGCAAGAACATATTATAAGTTTCTCTGTGTGCAGCCTGCAGGAGGATATTTCCCATGGGAGAGCATCTTTTACTGTCTTTTTAACTCTGGATAAGTTTTCTGTAAACAAAATCTCTGTGTTGTTCTTCAAGGATGTTTTTTAGATTCCGCTCCCTGTCTCCTAGCAATGGGAGGTATGGGTTCTATATTAACCCATGAGGTGAAGGACTGTTATCTCTCTGATATTGCAAGCATTCTGACATTCTTGGACAGAGCAATGAAGAAGAAGCATCTGAGCTCTGTACCTGGGCACATTATAGCCCAAATCCTCTGATTATGGAGTCATTTTAATAAATCATATTTAGCTTTCTGAAATTATTGTCAAGAGTCCTTTGTCAATGCACGGACCACAGCAATAGACAGGTTACCCTGGGAGGAAGACCCTGCTGGCTGAGCTGAGGAAGGAGCCAGGACAGCCTTTGTTACAGAGTGCCCAGGCGTGGGGAGCAGCTGAACATTCCAAAGGGCAAGGCTCCTCTTGTGCCTGGGAGTTTTTATTCATATTTCACTTTCTGTTCTTTATTAACATTCCCTTGCTATTGCTTATGGGTAAAAAGTTAAACACTAATTTTCTGGCGCTATCTCAAGCTGTCAGTGCCTTTGGATTCAGATATTGGCATTTTTTATAGGCAGAAAAGAATGTATTCAGTGTATCACCAGAGTCCCTTTGCTGCTCACACAGCTCTGGAGGTTCACAGAACCAGCTGTCCCTGCTCCTCATTTTCCCAGCCCCCTCTGGTGTCCCTCTCCAAGCTCCTGGTTTCCTGGGCTCTGCTGATAGCATGTGTTGCCTTTTCTGCAGCTGTGCCCAGGCTGAGCTCCATGGCTTGGCTTCCTTAAACATTCCTTCCTGGAAGTGCTGCAGCCTGATCACACCCATTTGAGCACCCTAACTCCATTTCAGCCTAATTCTCTACTAATTCTTTGCAAGCTTTCAGTGCCTATCAGAAATATCTTTCCAACATCCTCCAGACACCATCGTTTCTCTCAGCTTGAGAGATTCCAGTTTCTGCAGCCTGGAATCCACAAAGGAAATCCCTCTCCCATCTCCTCTGGCTCAGCCCCGCTGGCTCCAGCTGCAGCCAAATGTGGAGCATGGACAGCAGCAGCTGATCAGGGCAGGAGCTCTGAACTCCTCTGGACTCTGCTAACAGAAACAGTCCTCAGGGGCATTCTCTTGGTTTGGTAGTGATTTTGGATGAGAGGATAAACGAGATCTCAGTGTGGGGAGAGCACACGGTGCTGATCTTGCCACTGTGCAGTGCCTGTGAGTGGCTCGTGGGGAGAGCAAGGGCAGTGCTGGCTGTTTGCCTTCCAGGGGCTCCAACCAACAGAAAAGCTACTGCAAGTACTTCCAGCTCCCTCCTTTACAGTCAGGGCTATTCATGTGCCTAATTTCAGCTGATTTGTTTGCTCTAGAGCAGATAAAAAGCAGCTTTTTTTGCTTCTGAGCTTTCTCTTGCACCACGCCGGGTTTCCATAGTGTTTCCTTCTGTTGCAGTGAGATCACAAGGGATTTTCCCCACTGCCTGCCTGTGTGGCTCCCTGCTCTGCAGAGCTATTGTGTGCCAGGGGATGGTTCTCCTGCCACTGACTCTGATCTGAAGTCAGGGAGGTGATGGACAGGGAGAGGTCTCTTTTCTTGTTGACTGATAACTCTAAGGCAAGTCCTACGGTCAGTCTGCTGCCCAGGGTGGTGTGGTATCTGGTGATGTCACATCAGAATTCAGATTATCCTTGCAAACCACCTGCTTTTCCAATCAGGTGGCGTTCTGAGGAGAGCCTCTGACTGAGCTGAGGCTCTGGCCCCAGCCTGGCTGGGCCAGGCCTTGCTGGTGCACATGTGCTCACACACGTGTGCATGCACACCCCCGACCATTCTGAGTGTCTGCATCATGTGGATCCCAGTTAATACCCTCCTTTTCCTTGTCTTCAGCATGTGCTTATCAGCTGAACCAATGTCTGTTTGCTTTCCCAGCTGCATGTTACAGGCTCAGGTTACTCTTGACTTTAAAAACCAACACTTGTTTAATTAAAAGTAGTTTTCAAACTGTCTCTGGAGTGCCAGATGCAACAACTGGGATCATCCTGCCCCTCATTTCTTTTCTTCTCTTCTCTTCTCTCTAAAATACCCAACACCAATCAAGAAGAAATTGGCAATATTAAGCCTAGGAAAGAAAAGAAATAGCCAAAGCAAAGTGGCAGTTACAGGTATGTCAGCCCCACAGAACGAGCTGCAATATATCAACCCACCTTAAAGAGCTGAACCCAGAACTCATCCCTGCTTCATTTGCCATCATATTCATAAGTGTCATATTTATTGCTCTGTATTATTTGAAGTTGTATTTTTAATGTTGAGGAAACTATTGTAAAATGTATTGCAATACTTAAACATCACTGTGAAAGTGAAAAATGGATTTTTCCATAAAAATATACTCTCTTCTGGAATTATGGCCCTAGTGAAAATGTACTGCTTTTCAGCCTGCTTCTTGGATAGTGGGCTAATATTCTACCTAGATGTATTGTCTGCAGGCACTGGACACAATCCTCTGGGTGTGCAGAAATTAGATAAGGAATAATTCTTTTGTATAATAGCATCCCTTGTGTAGTATCCTGTGCATTACAGTGAAATTAATTCAGGTTCTCTGCATCTAGCTTATCTGCTGTCCCAGCATTAGAGTGTTCTTCTCCTGCCTTTTACCTGGGCAACAACTATTTTCTTACTTCATTCTGTTCAGGTCCAGCATGGGTAATTTACAGAGCAGCTCTGATCCTGGAGTCAGCCTGTATCATCCTAAGTGTTTTTTCAACAGGTGGCTGCTGGGTTAAGTTGAAGAGTTAAAATTAAGTGTGCCCCAAAGCAGGGTAATCCCTGCCTGTGTCAGGGCACATCCTGGAGCACTGCCCAAAGCTTGGACCCCATCCTCAGGAGAGCTCCTGGGCCTGACCTGGGTTGTTTAGAGTGCTGCTAACCTGTAATTTAAATACCCTTTTACTCGTGAGATGGTGTCTGTATCTTTTTAAATATAAATTACCACTCAGCCTTCTCTCTGAGGGATTCATGCAGTTAAGGCCTGGTTGGAAAGAGGAGAATCTCTGCTGCTTACTTGGAGCTGAAAAGTTTGTTGTTCAGTGCTAGAAATTTGATTCAGCTTTCCCCTGTTTGCAGAAAATAGCTTTAGGCCCTTGCTGGCATGGTTGGTACCAGAGAAGCCTTTGGCAATACAGTCTGTCTCTTGCTCTAAAAGGTTTGGAAGGCCAGAGCACAAATCAGTCCTGTGGGTTTCTGCCCTTATTCCCCTACAGATACTTCCTGTATTTGTTACAGACTTTGATATGATCCCAGTTAGACCTGGAGTTGTGGACTGTTGTGGTTTTCCATCAGAGACATTACCATGGATGGCTGTTTATGGTGAATCTCTGTCTTCTAATGCCCCTGCCAGGTAGAACATGGGACACTGGGCCATTTCCACACATATTTCCTGCTAAGACATTCCAGTCTCTGTTTCCAGTTGCACATATTCACTGGCATAATCACAAATAATCCCAAAGCTGAGGGACTGTGTAGCCACATAGTGAACAGTGAGGCAGCTCCTCTTCTGCTTTCTTGTTCTCTTCCAACAAATACAGCTGCAGAACATCTGTGTCATGGGCTTTCACATCTGTCGCCAAGTCTCAGGTTGACTTTTGGTATCTCACATTCTGCCCTTACACTCCTTGGCCACTAGAATCTACTTAATCATCCTTTTTTCCATTCTTTGCAATATCCCACTTATTTTGGGTGTTCAGCTGGGGTGATGTTTTTTCCATGGTGCTTCCAGAGGCCCTCAAGTGACCCCAGACTGTTTGTGCAGAGCCATGAACACCTCATGACTCCTGTGTGTTAAACCCACACTACAAAGTACAGTCCTGCTTCCTTGGAAATGTGCAATGATGAGGAAATACAATATTTAAAGCTTTGTGGAGGAGAGAAGGCTTAGGTCCCTTTAATAGGAATAGGAAAAGCCACTGGGAATGTGGGGCCTGGAGAAGGGTTCACACAGAGCACTCATTTTGGTAATATCTAAATGAGTTGTTACAGCTTTTACTGCACTGATGTTTTCTAACTGTAGTTATCCTGAAACTTTGAACAGAGTGGGTTTAAGTGGGTAGGTTTTAAGGCAAAAAATTCACAAAGTGCTTGTGGCCAGTGCTGCCATTTCATCAGTTGAGTGTCACCCAGTGTCACTGAGCCCCAGCCATTCTGCTCTCCATCTCCTGTGGCAGATTCTTTCCTCACAGTGGATTCCCATGGGGATTACCTTGCTCATGCAGGGCTTCCCACCAATCTGACACTCCTCCTGGTGGAAGCTGAAGATGGGGTGAGTGCTGCAGAGGGCCATATAGACCTTGTGTAGCTGGCAGTAAACAACAACAGCCTCTCTTCTCAGCACCTCAAACCAGCTGATATTGTCAATCTTTTCTCCCTTATGTCTGAAACTCCTTTGATTCGTGTGTGCTCCAGATACTTGGTGTAAAATACCCTGTCTGGTGCAGTTTAGGAGTGGGTCACAGGCTTATCTCTTTCTGATTGCTCAAAGCTCAAGAAGAAGGAGCGTTTTGGCAGCCCAGCTGTCACAGGATGCAGTGAGTGGGTGACAGTGGCCTCGTGGCTGTGGGTGGGCAGTGTCAGTGTTCCACAGAAGGTTTGGTGTCTCAGGGGACAGCTCTGGAGCTCTCAGTGTGTCACAGAAGGTGGGAGCCAGCTGAAGGGTGTTTGACTTCCCCTTGAATCTGCACTTGTGTACTGGATGGCCACAAGTCCTCTTCTAATACTTGTGGTGTTTCCCTCCAAACAAACACAATTTTGTAGTACTTGGATAGTGATCTCTAGCCCACCTACTTACACAGTATCAATTACAGCTCTACTGGAGCGCCTTAGTCTTTCATTTTCTTTTTCCTCATTATGCCCCCAAGACTTGTTTTCTTAATTTTACAGCTGGAGAACTGGCATAGGGAGCCAATGGGAAATAGGCCAGTCATTCCACATGAATTATGCCTTGCATTGGTTTTAAGTGAGACTCTTTAAAATATAATTAAAAGCTTTATTGTTCCTTGATTAATATGCTGCTCTCTTTCTAGAATAATGCCACATTATCCATAGTGCTCCTCAGCTATTTTACAAATATTTCTATGCTGTGTTTGTTTTGGCAACTGCTGCCAGATGTTGACTCTATGAATTCTTTCCAGCTTTTTAAAAGCTGCATTACTTTTCTGACTAGAAGATGCATCCACGCCAGGGTATTGTGGCATGAGGAATTGCACTTTCACCTGGGAGACCTAGCCTGTGCCCCTGGTGTGCCAGGCTGAAGGGATGGGGAGCAGAAGGGGGTCAGAGCAGGGTTGGGATTTGTGCTGCCATCTCCCAGCACCAGGACTGGCAATAGGGCCAGGCTCTCCTGACCCTGGCTGCCACCCCACTGTGCTGCTGGTCAGTGAAGGGTTTTTCTGAGGGGAGGGCACAGGGGGGAAGGTGATAAAAGGAGCAGAATGACCAGCTGCACCCCCTTCAGAGTCTGATAGATGATGAGGACTGAAATAAACTGGGAAGGTGACCCAGGGATTTAAGCGTGAGTTTGAGTCCTGGAGAGCTCCAGGTGGAGAGGAGCCTCTGTGGAAGTAGCATGGGGCGTGAGCCAGCCTGCCATGCCCACCTCTGCATGGCACTCCTGGAGTTACAGGCTTTAGAAACCCAAAGAAGCAGCAGGACTGTGCAGTGTTTGCAGTGCTGTGGGGATCCCTGGGCATTGCTCTGAATTCTACACAGTCAGCTTCCATGGAAATACCCAGTTTAGGCCAAGTTTTTGAGTGATGTTCATTGGCAGCACTCACACAGCCAGATACAAATCTGGGCCAGACCTTGGAGTTCAGTGTATATATCGGATGTATGACTCCATGCTTCTGAAGCTTTTGGGGAAACAACTGGTTTGTGTTGCATTCTGTGGCTTACATAATCTTGTTCAATGTTCTGTGTGCCAGCTGCAAGTCAGGAGTTGTAGCCTTGTTTGTTCTGCATGAAGGCTTGTTTTCCCCTGGAAAAGGGAAGGGAAAAACAAGCAGCGGCTTCACTTCTGTAGATCTTTTTTTTCTTTCTCTATAGACCTTTTGCTCTGAGCTTCAAGACAGAGAATCTATCACAATCTATCTGCTTTCTGTTCAGATCTGGGCATAGAAAAAATGCCTGGAAAAGCTGAACTATGGGGCTACTGCAAATATTGATGCCCTTCACAGGCTCCATCATATTTTAAATAACCTGTCTGGAGCCGATGGGAAATCTGAGGTTGCCAGGCAAAATAAATGAGACAAAACCAGCAGTGTCCCTTCCAGGTATCTTCCATGGTGTGACTGTCACTTTTGGGGTTCCAAGGCATGAGGCATGTCCCAGCACCCCTGTGGCTCTCTGACATTACATCAAGCACTTCACTCCTTGCAGTGTTTCTCCCTTCCCAGTGCTTTAGGTAACAGAACTTAGAGTAAGTGAAGAAGTCATCTGCTGCAGTGTGTTCATCTGGATCAGGCTTTTCCACTGCATGTAGTATCAGGAAATATAATTTGATTGTTAGCAGAGCAGCCATGCCTCTCTGGTAGTTGCAGGGGTTAGCAGTCTTTACTCTGCACCATCATTTGAGACCTTTATGTGGCTGACAGACTGTGCCATGGCGTGCTGCAGAGCACTTCCATGTTAAGAGATCATTGTGCTGCTGAAATCAGGTATGTAAAATAAACTATCTAAGGTTTGCAGGCCATAATTCAGTGAGCAAATACCATAACCCTCATTGTACTAGAACTAGGGGCTGATTAACAGATATCCTGCAACATGTCTGAAGGGACTGGAAACCATCTGAACAGAAATGTAGAATGTCTACAGACTATGCTGGTTCATGCTTAAGAATGCATTTGAATCCTTACCTACCCTGTAGGTAATTGCAAATGCTGAAATCCACATGATTTCAGGTTTTAGGCCTATCCCTGTCCCCTTAGAGTTTTATATTGCCAAGTTACTCTGGTTTTTTTCTCTAAGTCAAGCTAACATTAATAAACATTAATTTGTTCCTTTCCTGCAGTGGTTTAAAAAACAAAAACCACAGTACAAAATCAACCTAAAATAATCTTATCTTTGGCCCCGTGTGTTGTAAGCAACGTTACATTATTTAAGGGTCCTTTAAAGATTAGCCCAAACAATTCCCCATTTCCTTTATATACAACCTCCAGTTCTATTATTACCAGTCACTGTTTTGCTGTTGTTGTTTAGGAGAAAGTCTTTAAAAATACAACATGTTTAAACAGGTTGTGGTCAAAAGTTTTGGCGTTGAGAGGAGCCCCATGCGTGACACTGCGTGTACTCGGTGAGCTTTGGGAGCTGAGCCCTGTCCTGTCAGGGCAGTGCTTCTCCCTCCCTGCTGCTGTTGGGAGGAAATCCTATGTCTGCAAATACCAGAGGAGTTATCTCCAGGTAATTCATGGTCCCTGAGCCTGTGTGTGAGTGGGTACCCTGCACCTTCCTCCAGCCTCTCTGGGCACACTGAATCAGCCCCTGGCGCTGGGTCTTGCTCGTTGAGGGTTCTTTATCCAGAGCAGAATTTTTGTGTGCAGGGCTCTGTAGGGCAATGATTACTCTGTGGGGTTGGAACCTTTAAAAGTTCCTTCCAAGCCAAGCTAGTCTGTGACTCCATGACTTTGGAAGGGAGTGTGTAGAGGAAGCTGGGGTGATTTGTAACACCTGGGTGGCAAGAATTTGTGCATTTCCCCTGCTTTGACTCAATAGCTGTTTTTCTTGCAGAGCTCCTGAGACTTGAGGAGAGGAAAAAGGATGCCCAGCCATTTTTTAGTATGCTACAAGTTTGCATACTCTACACATTTTCTTCAAAATTAAGTGCATTCATTTGCAATGTTTCTCTTCTTTAATTAGGTTTACCGATTGCCAAAGTGAAGAAATGTGTTCTTTGGTTTTGAGGATAGTTTATGAGAACAGCCTGTGCAATGCATCTCTTGGCATGGGGGCTGGTTCATAGCATGGCTTCCAGGACTCAGCTGCTCTAAAGGAACAGGGCTAAACTGTAATAAGTATTATTTCTTCTAGCTTTGGATAAGTTCTGGCATCTGAAAGAAGGTTTTTGCTTTCTTATTATGAAAATGAGTTGATATCAGAGAGATGTGGAGGTAATGTTAGAGTGTTGTGTAAGCCTGTCTTTTATTGTTGTTGCAGATCTTTTTGCACTCAGACCAACTCTGTGGAGCCAGTTCTAAACATCACCCATTTTAGCCATCAGGAAAAGCTCTCCTTGGAGATTCAGTTTAAGAAATAATGACTTCATCAGAAATGAGTAAACATTTTGTATTGGGAAGATACTGTATCAACAAGGCTAGGAGGTTCTAAAGCAACTTTTACTGGTTACTAGTTTGGGACTTCATCAGGTTTTTTTAAGCATCTGTGGATGTGTTAGGAATTCTTTAGCTTCCTTCTAAAGTACATTTGTCCTGTTGCTTGGTTTATGGTGCAGGTTTTTTCCTGGGTGCTCTGTCACCTCAGGAGTGGAAGTGACTCTGTGATGGATGCTGTGGCCAGGGCTTGAGCACAGCTAATCAGGACCTGTTTCCTCATCACTGGCTCTGGCAGCAAATGAGGCTGCTCTTGTCCTCCCTGCAGGCAATCCCAGGTGCTGGGAGCAGGCAGGGCTTGCTGATGTGTCCCAGGCTCCTTTCTGGCCCAACCACACAGGCAGCTCTGCTGGTTCAGAGGAAACACACTGTGAGTCAGAAAGCCCAAATGAAAACAGACTGGACTCAAAGCACAAATCAGGAGTGGAAGCCAACACTACTTTTGAATTCCTAAATGCAGAGCCTTCAGGACACCCTTCAGGATGGGGTGGTTAACCAGCCTGGCTAGCAGCTGGGATGTTTTTCATTGCCAGTGGGGTGTAATACAATAACAGTACAGATGAGAAGCCCCAGTGACATCCTGTGCACTCTGAGCCAGAGTGTCCAAAATGTGGTGCCGGGCCCTCGGTCCCCTTGCCACCAGCCCAGGGAGAGCTGGCTGCAGTTTAAGTGCTGAATTTGCCCTCTCAGAAGTGTGGGGGGAGCAAGGAACTTCCCTGATGTCTGAGACCCTGCAGGTGTGAGCAGGCTTGTGCTTTCCACCGTGGAGGAGGAGGAACCTGGAAATAAAAGGATTCTGGATCTCCAGCCAGGTTCTCTGTTAAATGGATGCCATCCTTTTGGACTAAACTTCTCCACTACCCAAACAAAAGAGCAAAACAAACAAAAAAGCCTCAAACAAACAGTAAAACCAACACCAAAACAAAAAAACCCTTTGTAATGGTCAGGAAACTAAAGGGTGTTGGCTCAGAGAGTGCTGCTGAGTAGCCACGTGGGTTGACCTTTCAAAGCCAGAACCCTTTTCAGTCCTATGAATGAAGAATAAAGTTGCACTTGTTTTTTATGATGCATCTTCTTTTAATTAGGGACAGCGAATGTTTTTGATTGCCTCCTTATGCCAGTTGAAATGAAACTACCAAAGGCATTTTGAGTAGGATTGAGTGTCCCTGTATGTAGTGCTGGAAGAGGTGGTGTGGGGGCCCTGGCAATGCTCTGGTGTCAGGAACTGAGCCTGGGGTTTGGGTGGGAAGGGGAGCAGGAGATCTTGCTTGAGCTCGCTGAGTGTGAGCTGGGAGTGCTTCTACTTGCAGGTGCTCCCCATGAGGGGCAATATGTGCAGTTTATTCCTCCCTCCACAGGAGAAATTACCTGAGGAGATGTTTCCTGGCCTGTGGCTATGGAGCAGTGCAGAGCAGAGCTTACCCTGGAATGCCTCCCTCCAAGTGGGAAGCAGGGATCCTGTTGATTTCATTTGCTGGTGGCTGGGAGAAGAGTGAAATCCATCCTTAACTTGGCTGTGCTCCGAACAAAGCCAGATAAACAAACAGCACTTTTATTTTTACAAGATGTGCCCAGAGGAGAAAGGAAAAGCTCTGCTGTGTGGGAATGATTTTGAGGCCAGCACAGGTTACTGTTGGAAGGAGATTATTCCAGTGCATTGACCAGAGGCAAAACCATGTCTCATTCCACCAGTGCTGAAATTCTGAGTGAGGGAAGGGGGTTTGACAGAAATGGGTTGTACCTTCATGGTGACGATGATACAGCCCTTGTTTAGCCCTTTGCACTAAAGAAATTCAATAATTGTGTGGGAAAGCATTTGGTTTTACTAGCTTAGCTCTACTAGCTGAAATCACATATTATGATGTGCCTTAGTCCGAGTTCTATTTGCAAGGCGTTAAGTTGCTTCCTGTAATTTAACTCTTTAAATACATTCAAGTATCCAGCAGATGTTACCAGGCAAATTCAGTATCAGGGCTGTTCCAACAAGGATACTTGATGTGTATTTTTAACTGGTAGGAAAGCACAGTTGCTGTAGTGCTGTGTGTGGAGTCAGGCTTTCCTCAGGGTGGGTTTCAGTCTGCAATCCATGAACCCCCAGAAAGAGTGAGAGTGTGACCCAGTGTTGCTATTGAGCTAGGAAAACGACACAGAACTCCACACTCCAGAAGGTGAAAAGTAAAGGAGGATTTATTCAAATATCTCAAGCCTTTTATGACATCATGCTGTGCTAAGGTAAGACCTGACTGATCTTATGGAACAACTTCTGACTCCATTGGTAAATTAAAAATAAACACAGTCTAAGGACAACTATCTCAAAACATTTAGCTAGAGAAAGATATAATACAATTGCTTATAATTCCTTTCCTCAGACCTAGAGTAAATTTATCTCTATTCCTTTATCTGGCTGGCTGAGAATATCCACAACCCAGCTCCAGGGGAAGGGCTGGGGGATGGCTGTGAATTTCACAGCTGAGGATCACAGAATTAATGAGGTTGGAAAAGACCTTTTGGGATCATCAAGTTGAACCTGTAACCTAACCCCTCCTCACCGACCAAACCATGGCACTGAGTGCCAGGTCCAGGCTTTGTTAAACACCTCCAGGGACAGTGACTCCAGCCCCTCCCTGGGCAGGAGATTCCAGTGCCCAATCACTCAGTGAAGAATTTTTTTCTAACATCTAACCTGAATTTCCCTTGGCACAGCTTAAGGCTGTGTCCTCTCATTCTGTCACTGGTTGCCTGGGACAAGAGACCAACCCCCACATGACTACAGCCTCCTTTCAGGGAGTTGTGGAGAGTGATAAGGTCAGCCCTGAGCCTCCTTTTTTCCAGGCTTTTTTCCAGGATGTGACCTTGAAAACTGGCAGCAAGTGCAGAATTCTGTAAATCAAGACTTTCTAAGTGGGAGATGACTTTCTGTTGGGTATCCCCCACTTCCTTTATTTCATCTCCTCCCACGAGGATATCATCAATGGATTGATAAACAGCTACATTGTCAGCTTTGGGTGTTTTTTCTAATTCTTGTGCTAAAGCATGATGAGCCAGAGTGGAGGAATGTTTGTAGCCTTGGGGAAGCCTAGTGAAGGTGTATTGCTGTTCTTCCTATGTGAAAGAGAATTGGTCCATATCTCCTGGCTGTGAAGGTTTCATAAAGAACATGTCTTTGACATCTATAGTTGCCATGATTGGGTGAGCTTTTTCTTGAATGGATGTGATTAGTTCAGCTAGATTTGGGACTGCTGCTGTGAGAGGGTCTGTGCCAGAATTTAGCCTGTGAAAATCTATTGTCAGTCTCCACCTGCCATTGGGCTTACACCCTGGCCCAGCCTGTGGGCACACAGGGACAAAATGCCAGCAGGGTGAGCCCACCCAGCTGTGCTGGAGGCTGCCCTGGTACCCAGGCACAGACACCTCTCTGAGAAACACTTGTGTCATTGCCAAGCTCTGCCTGTCAGCCAGGGCAGAGCTGTGCCCTGTGGCTGTGCCAGGGCCTCTGGGCAGGCTGGTTTATTAGAGACTGGCACCCCTGGCCAGCAGAGTGTCACCAGCACAGAGGTGGGCATGGAGCAGGTTTGAGAAGCAGCATCTCTCTTTCACAGCCTGGTGTATGAATGGTGGGAAAAGCCTCTCGGTTTTGTCACAATCTGTGTCTTTTCTAGTAACCTAAAGGGTTGAATTACTTACATGTGGGGCTAAAATAGCTCTAAGTGCATTTTTATTGCCTGGCTCTGGAGCTGCCATTCACAGGTTTAACAGCCCTAATGCTTTTAAATGAAAGGAGAAGGAGTGTATGTGGTAGAGAGTCCAAAAATGATATCTGTCTTGTTATTTGGACACAAGTACAGCACTAAAAGTCCTGTTCTGTTTTCTACAGAATATTTTTCTTTTGCAGACCGTTTTAAAATATCCTACAATGAACCAGTAAACGTTGAGAGGCTTTGAATGTGTAAAAACTGCTGTTATATAAATCTTATGGTTAAGAAAATTAAACTGTCCATGTACAACCATCTACTGAAAATATACCAATTTTGTGGACTATTTTAACAGCCAGAGTTAGCTTTCTACTTTTTGTGAAATGAATATTATTTTTGCTTTCTACTCCTGCCCTCTTGTTTTGGTGTATTTAAGAAACTAAAGTCAGGGAAATAGTGCACTGGAGGAGCAGAAAGCTCCAGGATGTTCTCTGCATGTGGAAAAACAGAAGAGGTGCTAAAATAGCAGCACATGTTTTGGTTTTTTTTTAATTGCTCAAAAAAGGAAAGATTGACTGCTCAACCTCTTCTATATTCATAAATGCCAGAGTACTTCAGCAGAGATAAGGGTGATAATCTCCCCTCTGTAGATAAGGAGAGTGAGGCACAGTGGCTTTCAGTTCTCACAAAGTTAATTGTGCAGAGATCCCAGGTCCCTCCATCTGCATCTTTCATTCCTGGGCTTCCTCCTGCCTCTCCTGCAGGTTTTTGGTTGCCCCCTCAGGGCACAGGGGCTGTGGCAAGAGGCTCTGGCCTTTCTGCCTCCAGCATGCAGTGGCTGCTGCAGAGTGCAATTACTCACCAAAACTTGCAGCCTGAGCTTTGGGCAACTGCTGTTGTTTTGTTTTTTTTTTTTTTTTAATGTAATTAAAGACATTTGCTGGTCTTTCCTGCAGGTACCTCCTTAAAACTTCGTATTTTTCTTCTTAGATGCAGAACATGTTCCATACCTCTTGACAGGTTGGCAGATGCCTTGCTTTTAGGCTTTAACTGACCCCCATAAAATCAGTGAATAAGCAAAACCCTGGAAGTCAAAATCAAAAACTTTCTATATCAGATGTTCCATGATGCCTCAGGAGTGGTGTCATGTGCACTTACCTTCTGTCAAGTGGCACCTGGTATAGATACTCCCACATTCAGGATGCCATTTCTTTTCTGTAGAGGGTTTTTAAAAAACCTCATTGAAAAAGGCTTTGAGTAAATTCAGCATCTTACACAAAATGATTATTTTTGGTGGAAGATGTGGATGGCATCCTGAATCTACAGTGATGAGTTTTCAAGAAGTATCATCTATTTGCCTTGTTCATCCAAGTGTGCTGTGTTTAATTACTGAAAATATTTTTATAGGTCCCTGATTCCGTGTTGTGACTTGAGGTTTTCTGCACTTTTCTTAATATGAAAGAGTATCTTAAAACTGTGAAATTAGCACTGCACATACAGTGACCAGAGCTGAGCCTAGAACTACACTATTCTCTGTCAGGAAGGAGGGTTATAGCAGCAGCAAGCTTTTTTCTCTTGTATCTCCCTTTGCAAGAAGTCATCTGTACTGAGCTGATGTGCTAATCATTCTTCTCTATAGTGTAATTCCTAGAGTATTCTAGCCTTTCCCATTTCCTCCAGAAAAACCTTAATCATGATGTATTTTGCATTTCTGTTAGCCATTAGATGTCTGATTGTTCTTCCTTAAGTCATATTAAATTATCCAGCTGATTATCTGCTGCAATCAGCAGATTGTCTGGATCTTGCACTTTACCCACCATGAGCAGTCCTGTCTCTGCAGCCCTAAAAATGGAAGCATGTGCCGATGCTTCCAAACAAGTATCTTGCAGCATTTTCACATTACCAGTCATTTATTCAAACTCTGCATTTTTTAACGACCCCACACTTTTTTATCCTCACTCTCAAAGTCGTATTTTCTTAATGAGTGCACAGTTAAACCCCTAGAATTTACTTTCACACTGCACAACTCACAGAGGATGCTCTGCCAGGGAGGTGTTCAGCTGGGCAGAGGAGCAGCTCTTTGAGACTGCAGTGCAGTGGTCACCATCTCGTGACCTTTGCTGGTGCCTGCTCTGCTCTCTTGCCTGGTGTTCCTGACCCACCAGCTGAGGAACAGTATCATGGACAGGTCACACAACCAGGAAGGAGAATCTCTCATGGTTATTGAGCCTCAGGGTATATTCCATTTGACACTGTTTTCCATGAGCTTTTGCTGCTTGTTAGGGAGAGAGCCTTTGATTGTGAATTTGTGTAATATTCCTTATAAAAAAAGCCAAGGTTCCCTGGAAAACTTTCAGGGAATCTCATATAATCCCCTTGCAATTCAGACTTTTCCTCACACTCCTTAACATTTGGCCAAGGGAGCAGCACAGAGTTTCTCAGGTGGGTGAGCCAGGTCCAACAATACCTGTTTGCATCTTCCAGTGCTGTGCAGGCTGTAGGTGATGGGCTGAATTAAGGGGTCAGATCCGTGCCTTGAGTGAGGGAGGGTAAAACAATTTGTGAGGGGCAGAGTCCACATGGTGAATATTTTATTTAAATGCTACCTGTGCTGAGCTGAGCAAAACAGATTGGGGTTCTTTTGTGCCTTACACTCCCAATTTTACTGTGACTGTTCCTGAGCAGAGAGGCAGTGCAGAGACAACGAGCTGGGCCAAATTCCTGGCTGGTCCAAGTGGTGCTGCCTCTGCAGCTGAGTTGCACCAGATTGTACTATCTGAGAAATTCAGTTTTCTTCAGGAATTTTTACAATCTTCTGAAACAGCATTGCTCAGGATCCTTCCCCAGGCCTGTTATTTTCACTGCCTCTTTCTCCCTTGCACTAACCAGTATTTTAAAACCCTTCCTCCCTCTTCAGGACCTGGGCTGTAAGTCGGCCCCCCAAAGCCAAGCTGGCTCACAGCTGGCTCAGCCTGTCCTGTGAGGAACATGTGGAGCCACCATGGCTGAGCCACAGCTGAGTTTGACCACCCATGTAAACTCCAGGGGTTTTTTTTTTGTACAGCTGATGAGGGCTTCAGTACTTAATTCTTCTCAGCCTTGGCATCAGAGGTTCCAGCAGCATTCAGCACCCCAGCTCTGGACCCAGAAGGATGCCTGTATATCCCTCTGTCTGGAATGCTGCTCCTTGTCCCCACACCTTTCAGGGCTCTTGCTGCTTTCAGGTTCCCACTTGACTTTCTCTGAAGCCTTCCTCTCCCTGGAAAAGATTGCAGCTCCCCTGCTGTGACTGATGGGTGAGCCAAGTTCTTGCCTCGGGGCTTTCAGGTGCTGCAAACTGCCTGAGCAAATGTCACATGGGGCTTGCTCGTTTTGTAAACTTTCTCTCACTTTGTGTGGATGAGAAAACGTGCAGTTTGAATTCCTTATTCTGATAAAACATTCTTTGATTTTGTGTGTTGTGTGTGGTGTTGCAGTTCAGAGGGTAAACCTCAGGAAACAGGCAGACAGATGCTTGTGCTGAAATCCTGTGTTAGGCACCTGGGTTAGCTACAGGCTGCACTGTGTTCTGGCCCAGAATTTCAGTCTGTGCAAGTGACAGTTTGGGTTGTGACACCCTGGAGAAGCAGGATTTAACCTGGGAGTGAAGCACTGCTCTTCTCTGGTGTAGGCTGGCTGTGACTGAAGAACAGCAGACTTTGTTTTCTCTTCTGGGAGAAATGTCAAAGCTGGTTTGCTTTCCATACCTGCTCTTGCTTGCAATTTTAGTTAATTTTGTGTGCTGTAGTACTATATTTCCAGTCAGGAATATGTTAGAAAATGCATGTTTGACTATGTGAGGTGTTTTGAAAGTTTATTAGACAACAGAGATTGGTAGGCAATCCATGGTGCTATAAAAATAGAATCACAAAAGCTATTACAAGGATATAATGTGCAAAGAAAATTCTTTCAGTTATTAATAGAAAGGTTTAGGCTTATGCCTTTGTGCTTTTGCAAGCCACAGACACTTTTCCTCAGCCTGAAGCAGGTTTCAGCCTCAGCATGTTTTCATCCACTCATCCACAGCTGAAAAACAGGAAGGAAAGAAGGAGGAGGGGGGGAAAATCCTGGTGCTCATGTTAAGTCATTGAGGGCTAAAGCAAACCCAGTGTTTCCTTTTCTGCAGTCAAACAAGGTTCTGCAAAGGGGAGAAGGATATTTTCTGAGCAGCAGCTGCAGGGATGTGCTGGGGAGCCTTGCTGGGATCAGAACTCACCTCCAATCCTAATCCCAGGCTGGCCAATTTTAATTCCACAGTTTAATTTCACAGGTTTGAAGTGCCAGGAACATCGAGTGTGACTTGCTCAAGTTTCACACAAATCCTTCTTGCAGAACTGCCCTGAGGGAGCAGGAGAACAGTGCCCCAGCCTGACAGACTTACTCAGCTCCTCTCCTGGGTGCAGGGCAGGCTCTGCCAACCCTCTGAGACCTCTTTAAAAATGTATACGTTTTAAGATTAATACTCCTGTTCATTGATTGATTTTGGAAGTATTATACTAAATACCGTGCTGGTAAAGTCCAGCAGTGCCCAGGGATATTTGTGGCCCAGGATTCCTAATTCCTTTGGTGTGTCTGTGATGTGTGTGCTTTCTGGAGAGGGACTCCTCAGGTGCCCTGGCTGTCAGGCTGTGCTGGGGAGGGCAGGGTTTGGTGCTGCCTGGGGGAAGTGGCTTCCAGAGCATCCTCCCAGCTCTGTGTGCTTGCTGGTTCTGCCTGCTCAGAGATGACAGGCTCCAGAAACTGTTCTGGATCCTTCATGGACTGTGTAATGCTTTCCATATCGAGTAAAACAACTTTGGTTTATACTGTTTGTTTTAGAAAACATAAATGGTGTAATAGAACATAAACACACTGGTGGTGTGGCTTCCCATGGAAACCTTGGCTTGTTGGACAGGGAGCCTGTCTGTGAGCCCACCAAAGAACTTCAGTCAGAGGAGTGGCAGCTTGAGACCACAGACAGAGCTTCTGTGCAGCTAAAAGAGACACCTGCATGGCCAGGGGGGTGTTGGGAGCAGTGAAATCCATTAATGCACACCATGGGGCTTATTTATGGATTCACTGTTTGTGGTGGATCTGCTCACAGGGGAGGAAGGAAAGGTTGTGTTCACTGTTGAGAACATTCTATTTATAATTTTAGTTCCTTGCTGAGGTTTCCATGCCCAACACAAGAACCATGAATGTCAATTCCTTTGCACAAGAAGCAGTTTTCCCTCTCTTTGGCTGGTGTATTAATTAGGTCAAATTTGTACCTATTCCTGTAGTATTAAATTCATCTCTTTTCAACAGGAAAATTCATCCATATTCTAAAAATATTTTAGTAGTTTTATTCTGTTATTTTAATAGATAAGACTGCTTCTCAATAGCAAGAATTCAAGTAGTAACCCAGCTTAGACTAGGTTGCCCTCATAAATTTTATCTTCCTAGGAGGAAGAGAATATCAGAAGTAATATAAGAGCTTTATCTAGGGAAAAGGGTAATAATGTCACTAACCGCATGATTTCAACTATGGAAATTGTCTTGCAATGTGAAATTTATTATGTTTAACATTCATGATACTGTTGGACCATTTAATGAGAAACAACATAATTGATTATCCATAATGAGCCATCTGCCAAAAATATTGAGGGGAATATTGTCTGTTGGCCATCTAAAGAATTTTTTGAAACACAGTTGGGATGCTATTGAAATAAGGAACTTAACCTCAGAAAGATTTTTTTAAAATTTAGGCAATCAGCTGGTATTGCAATTAAATGTGGAAAATAAGAGTGGATGAGTTAATATAGGCAGCTCTCTGAATTTCAAGCTTTACATTAGAAGCTCAAATGCTTACTACCCTCTGCCCCAGTTCCCCAGTAAGTGTTATTTGAATTTTAGTGTTTACTGGTTGGGTTCATTGATAGCAGGCACTGGTGTTCAGCCCCTGTGTGATTATGGATGCTGTGTCCAGCTGAGGGATCACTGTCCAGGTGATGCCTTTTCTGGGCTTACCTAGAAACAGAGGCCAGACAAAATTAAAAGGATAAAAGTGCATATATTTAATGAAGTGGTTTCAGGTACATTAAGGGCAAATGAAGCCTTCTCAGGGGCTACACCCGAAATGGACAATGGTCACCAGTTTTTCAGACAATTATGTTTGGTCCATTTACATATCAGGAGTTAATTCTCCAATTACAGCTTCAGGTAATGAAGTCATTTACCCCCAGTTTGCTCCCCCAATTCACTTTTGTTTACACTTTTTGGGGCCTGAGGCAGTGAGGTGTCCTTGAGTTTCAGGGCTGGAGAGGAATTGTTCTGTCTGAATAAAATGGGAGAACAGCAGCTGACAGGCTATGGAGCTTTAGAGTTATACCCCAAAGCAGTTCAGAATTTGTGAAATATAAAAGCTAAACTCCTAAGGCATCACAGGTGGGGATGGTCACCATCCAAAGGGCTCAGCCCCTCATCCAAAGGGTCAGCTGTTCCAGCTACAGTGTATTGCCGTGGTTTTTGTAGTAACAAAGGACTCTTGACAATAATATTAGAAGGTTAAATATGATTTATTAACATGGCTCTATAATTTGAAAGGTTTAGGCTATTATCTGCCCAGTCCGGAGCAATCTGAAGCTCTTACTTCCAGCTCTGTCTAAACAATGCTAAAACAACTTACATAATTAAAGATAACAACTTTTCACTTCATAAGTTAAAAAAAAGAAAACTTCCATCTCCCATATCAAGAAACAAATAAAAAATTTAAATATCTTTAAACACAAAAAAAAAAATTGTTTATAAAAACTTGTATAAAATAGAAAAAAAACCAATAAAAAATACTTTCCCATGAGAAGAATTTTCTGCAAACTTACATGCAGAAAAGCGTATAATATGTTCTTACAGCAACAGTGTGTGCTGTGATCCACACACGTTGGGAGACACCCAAAATCTCACCTGTGCACCTGGGAACAGGGTCATGCTCACCTGCCTGTGGGGGGAACCCGAGGAAAGGAGGCCCTCAGGAAAAAAACAACTTTCTTGGTGATGCTCTGTCTTGTTTGTCACTCTGGACAAAGGTAGGACCAGCAGTATTAAACACACTTGGATGCCCCATAGCAGTTTCTGCTTTAAACCATGTTCCAGAGGTGCTGTCAGTAACACTGCTGCACATCCAGGGCTTCCTCATGTCCACATTCCCATTGCTGTGAAACTACACCTAAATTTGGGTGTAGTAAACCAGCTGGTAATCTACAAAACTTCCTGGAAAGATTTAGTAGCCAAACCATACAAAGGCATGAGCCTGGAGGCCTTGGAGAGCCCAGGAGTCTCTGCTACCTTGATGTGCTGGATGCTGGGCACAGAGCAGGAAGCTTTTCCTGCCCTACAGAGCACCTAAAGTGCATACCCAGAAGGCAAAGGGGCTGTAATAAGGCTGGCAGACTTCAGAAGAGCTTTTTAGTGCACATTAAAATGCTTTATAGGCATTTAGGTCTGCCACTGGATATTGATGAATAGTCCTGTAGTAGCCATTAGGAAAGGAAGGGCTGAGTCCTGATGGCCCTCTGACACCTCAGCCCTGCTCGTGCTCAGGCTAGCACTCACACATCCAAGGAGACTCATTTTTTGCCACCAATATAATTTCCAAGCTTGGGCAGGACCTGCCTCCAGTAGGCTGGAATCTCACTACCTGAGACTTCTTTAAAAATTTATATGTTTTAAGATTAATACTCCTGTTCACTGATTGATTTTGGAAGTATTATACTAAATACCTCTATAATGCAGTGGGTTTGTTCCATTATGTTTCTTTCATTTGTTGAATTCCATATTTTATTGCTGCTGAAGTTATCTAAAAGTGAATCCTATAAATATCTTTGGGCCAAGTTCCCTGAACTCTGCCACTGGACAGCCACTTGGAAAAGTTAGAAAAAATGCTGCTGTGAAACACCTTCAAATAACTTCAAGCATTGCTTTAGTAGTCTCCAAGGTATTGCCCATGCAGGCTGGCTTCCCTCACTGGCACAGTACAACCCTGTCATTCCACTGGATGGGAGCATAAAAGAGGATTTCAGGAAAATCGTGC
>VXAX01007196.1:314498-374224 GCA_013399835.1 Leptocoma aspasia
GTGTCCCTGTGCCCATGTCCCTGTTCCCATGTCCCTGTGCCCGTGTCCCTGTGCCCATGTCCCTGTGCCCATGTCCCTGTGCCTGTGTCCCTGTGCCCGTGTCCCTGTGCCCGTGGCCTGCCCAGGGTGCCCAGGGGAGTCAGGGCTGTGGAAGGAAGCGTGTGTGGGAGCTGCTGCCTCCTGCAGTGCTGAGCTTGTTCAGAGAACAAGTGCTTGGTTTGATTTCTCTAAATACCTCATTACCTCTGATGAGAGGCTGCATTTTCCTGCAGTTGCCTTGGGCCTGAACCGAGCTGCCTGCAGCTGTTGTGTATCCTGTTTGTGCACAGTCACCAAGTTAGTCACCTCCACAGACTTTTTTCTGTACTGTTGCTTTTTTAACTGGCTTCTGAATGTTGCTGTGATTGTTGGGGAAGGATTTACTGAGCATTCATCCATCTGGGCTGGTACATACCCACCTCAGGCTGGCTGGCTGGGTGGTGGCACAGCTCAGGAGCGAGGTGGCTCCTGTCTGCTGCAGGGCTGGGGTGCTCCCATCACACCTGGATGTGCCTTTCCTCCCTCCTTCAAGCACTATGGAAGCAAGGTACCTACAGGTGGAAATGACATTCTAGCCCTATGTGTGCTGCCCCGTTGGTGAGTCAGGATTTTACTGAATGTTTTGAGAAGTACAAAAATGATGAAGAGATGTCAAGGCAGGAGAGGGTGCCAGTTTTTGTTTATGTGTTGGGTTTCTCTCTTTGACAAAGGTATGTTGCTGTTTTGGCAGAATTGTTGATTTTGGTTTTGTGTTCTTTTTCCCCAGTGTGTTAGAATGCACCATTTATTTTTCTAGGTTAGTGGGATATGATCTCATGCAAATTGCTCCTGAAAACAGCTTGCTTTCCTTGTCCATGAACAGTGTGCCTTTTCAGGAATATATTTAGCCTTCTCATAAACATGGATAGTTCCTAAAGCCAGTGTCTTTCTCTTTACACATCCAAGGCTGCCAGAAACCAGTCCAGAGAAAGCAATTTTTATTTACCACAGCATTTCTCCAGCCTCACTATTTCTGGAGGTGTTTTCAAAGGCAAATGTACAGAAAGCAGCAGCTGTTTTAGTCACACACATGAAAATCAAGTTAGCTGAGGAATGAATTTTACAACACATCACTTTTACTGTCATACCTGAAATGAGTGATTTAACTGATGACTATAATTTAAATCAAAATATTGCAGGCTTCATTCACGAAAAGTAGGTGATATTTAAATGAGGAAATAAATTTGGATTGAAACTCAAGGCTTAGTTTTCTGATGCTAATTTTGAAAATAATGAACACAATTCATCTTGTTGCACACACTGCACAGCACCACTCCCTGAGGCTCCTTGTGCCGTGCTGGTGGCACTGGCAGGTCCTGCCAGGGCTCACCTCAGACCTTCCCAAGCTGACAGGGCCGTGCCAGGGGGGATTCAGTGTGACTGCAGCCCACCCTGGTGTGTGTAATTAAATTAAACAGGCCTTTCCCCACTGAGTAAATCCCCGGGTGGTTACAGAGGCAAGGAGAACAAATCAGCTGATAAGGCTGGGGATGAGTGCTGGGGCAGGAGCATTCTGTGTGTGAATAACAGCTGGCCAGAAATCCAGCAGGAGCAAGGTGATGCCTTTTGGGCTACCTAAAAACAGAGGCCAGACAAAATCAAGGGAATAAAAAGCAGTTATATTTATTGAAGGGCCTTCAGGTACATTAAGGGCAGATGAAGCCCCCCAGGGGCTACACCCAAAAATGGACCACGGGTCACGGGTTTCACACTTTTATAAGTTTGGTCCATTTGCATATTGGGGGTTAATCTTCCAATTACAGCTTCAGGTAATGAAGTCATTTACCCCCAGTTTGCTCCCCCCAAGTCACTTTTGTTTCCATCTCTCAGGGCCTGAGGCGGTGAGGTGTCCTTGATTGCCAGGCCTGGAGAGGAATTGTTGTGTCTGCCCAAAATGGGAAAGCAGCAGCTCACACTGTATATGGAGTTTAGAGTTCTACACTAAAGAACTGCAGGATTACAAATACATGAAAAACATACAAGCTAAAATCCTAAGGCATCAAAGGTGTGCTGCTCTGCTCAGAAGGGTTCCTTGGCACGGGACATCTCCTCCCTCCTCGCTTAAGGACAAGTCCCCTTCCCATGCCCACATTTGTTTATGGTTTTTAACAAATACCATGTCTGCACACAGTTGTGTAAGTTATCTGTCATATCATATTTGTCTCCAGCCAGAGGATATTTTGAAAGGCAGGTGCACCAAGTCAAGCTTGTGACAGGCTGGATGGGAGTGAGGGAAGCTGGAAGGGCCCAGGGCAGGGGAGGGCAGTGGCTGCCAGGCTGCAGGAGCTGCCAGGGAGGGTGGGAACCAGGCCTGTGGGAAAGTCACAAATCAGATCTGATTGTCCTTTTCCTGCTGCTGTAATCCATCTGTGTTCCCTCATGCGGTGTCAAGAAGTCACTTTGGTTCTTTTAGGCAAAAGGATTTCTTCTCTTCATGTGTACATTTGATGATGGTTGGAGAAAAGAGGATGTAATCAATCAATGAAATTTGTTGTTTTACAATATGGGGCACTTTCAGTCTGTTTCTAGTCTGCTCATGCTGACAGATGAAGCTGAAGTTTCCTGTAGGCTTCCAGAGGGAAGGACCCAAGTGTCCTAAGGTTCAGGGTAACTTCAGGCTTTTCTGTGCACAGAAATGACCTGGATCCTGAGCTGTGCTGATACCCTATTCATGCACAGGAGGGAACTTCTCCTGAATAACTGTGTTTGCCAATAGAGCAACCTTTGGGGAGAGACTTTCTGGCACAGCTCTCTGAGGGTCCTGTAGCCATCAGGCTGGTGTTTGTGCTGAGCTCTCCTGTGGATCTTGTCACCTCTGAACCGGAGCAGGTCTAGTTCTGCATGACAAAAGGGAGTTTGCAAGAAACCATGAGCAATCTCTTGGTTTTGGACACTTAAGGCTGACTTAGTAGCCTTAACAGTTAGAGGTTATTATGCATAGATACAGACTAGCCTATGCATCTGTTAATTATCTTCCCTGATCCACCAAAATGATGGAATATTTTTCTCAGTCACATGTAAGTGATATTGATGCTGGAAGAGAGCAGGTGATATAAATCATTGCAGTGCTTGGATCTTGATTTAGGACAGAAGAATGGGCTTCTCTTCAGTGCCTTCTCATTTTAATGTGATACAGCTTTCATAGTGTGAGTAGGTTTTCAGAAAGTAAAATCAGTCTGGGGTCCCCAAACTTCACCTGGAAAGTGTAAATATCTTGCTTTGTTCCTGAGGAAGAAGCAAAAGCCAAGATTTTGTGGAAGAAGGTACACAGTTGTCCCAGTTGTTTGTTGCACAGGAATTAGTTTGGGATCTGGATGCCAGATCTTTCCATGTGCCTCAGGCCCATTTGCAGCTTCCTTTTTGGAAGATGCCATCCCAGGTGTGTTTGCTGTTCAGTGACTCCTGATGTGCACAAGTAATGAATGAGAAAAAATATTTCAGTAATGGTCTGGGAGTGGTAGGGAGGGAAAGGAGAAGTGCTAAGACTTGTCTTTTGCCAGCTGTGAAGTTTATTTGTAGTCCTTCTTCCCTTCTGGCTCCATCCCATTTGCTACACTAATGTAAAAAGGAGGAAGAGGAGGAGGAGGTGATGCCCTGAGGTTGGGACAGGTTCCCTGGGAAGAGAGGCACAATCCAGTGTCTGTGTTGGCAGTGCTGCTCCTGCCAGGACAGAAATCTTCACTTCCCAACTCAACATCTTCGTGTTTCAGTGAAGAAAATACATCTCATCAAAAGAAGATGAAGATTATCTTAAACCAGTGGGAAGAGATTTCAAAACAAAACCTCTCAGAAATGGGATAGAACCTGTGAGTCTCTGTGCAGCTTCAAATGCACTGCAGACAAAAGTACCTCTGGGTACCCTGAGCTCTGAAGAGTATCATTAAAGGAAAGTAAAAGAGATCATTGCTTGAAAAGGAAATTCAAGAGTGCCACAAACTCTCCATAATTTCAAATATGAAGTCTCTTCTGGGAGAACAGTAACTCAGGGATCCTGAAAGATCAACGAGGCTTTTGTGAGCTTGGGGTTTTTCTGTGTGTTTTTGTGTTGGGGTTTGGTGGAGGTTTTTTGTAGGTTTTTTTTTTTTTTTAAAAAAAAAAGGCTGTAACCTTCATCCATTCTCTATAACCCAGAGGTGATTAGAGAGCTCCTGTGGAGTATCAAACTGCTATACTGAGATGATAGAAAAGTTGTGAATAACCATACCTTAGAAAAAATCTTTTGAGCTTTGCTTAAAAAAAAAAAGAGGGTAGTAAGGACAAATCTGCCAGAGAGGTAAATGTGTGCAAGAAAGAGTTTTATCACCTGAGAGAGAAGCTGGATCAGGTGCTCCTTAAAAATAAATAAATAAGTAAGTAAAGGTAGGTTTAATCATTCCCTGGAAGTGAGATCCCTGCTGGAACAATTAATTCATAAAGCTGCCAGGGCCTGGCAGGCCTGGGGGAGCCGGGCTGGCATCGGTGACGAATGCTGGCTGCAGGAACCAGCCCTGGGCAGGGAGCACAAATTACTTAACCCTGCCCAGGTGGGCTCTGCCAGGAGCCCCCACCAACAGATAACAAGGGGGAAACTGTGATTTAACAGTGATTCCACAGGAGGGGCAGAGGAAAGGCCTTGGATAGGATGGAAGGGCCCATTCCATGTCACAGGACATGTTTTTGTGACTTTTCTAAACAGGTGTACCTGTGCTGTCTGTCCTAGACAGTTTGGCTTTTTTTTTTTTTACTTTAATGAGGATTATTGTTACTTAAGATTAACAAACCACATTTTTTACTTGATACGCCAGATCCATAAACTAGATTTTTTTTTCAATTTGAGAAGTTTAGCAACTGCTCCAGCTCCCCAGCACTTCCATGGGGATACGTCCGTGCTATCCAAAGGTTCCTGAGCCCCTGCAGCTGGGAAAGCCCTGGGAGATGAGCACAAGTCCTGGTTTTGTGGTTCTGCTGAAGTCTTTTGATGCCTTTTTCATGGCTACCTAAAAACAGAGGCCAGACAAAATCAAGGAAATAAAAAGCAATTACATTTATTGAAGGGCCTTCAGGTACATTTAGGGCAGATGAAGCCCCCCAGGGGCTACACCCAAAAATAGACCATGGCTCACAGGTTTCACACTTTTATAAGTTTGGTCCATTTGCATATTGGGGGTTAATCTTCCAATTACAGCTTCAGGTAATGAAGCAATTTACCCCAAGTCTGCTCCCCCCAAGTCACTTTTGTTCACATCTCTCAGAGCCTGAGTCAGTGAGGTGTTCTTGATTGCCAGGCCTGGAGAGGAATTGTTGTGTCTGACCAAAATGGGAAAGCAGCAGCTGACACTGTATATGGAGTTTAGAGTTATACACTAAAGAACAGCAGGATTACAAATAACATGAAAAATATAAAAGCTAAAATCCCAAGGCATCAGTTTCTGTTCTGGAAGATCAGAGGTGTGCATTGCACTGTGTGTAGGAAAGTGCTGATACCAGAGGAATCCTGGGGTCAGAAGATGTGTGGCCCCTGGCTTTTTTAGAGAGGAGGCTGTGTGGAGTTTGGGAGGGGTATTTGTCTGGCTGGGAGCCTGGCACAGCAGGTCCTGTGTGGAGCAGGGAGAGGCAATGAATTATAACCCTGAGCTGCTGAGAGAAGCATGGCCAGAGCTTGGAAAGAGAAGCACAGTCGCTCAATTGTCTGAAAATTTCACCCAAGGAATCAAATGCCAGCTCCCAAGGGTACAGTACAGGGTGCCAGGCATTTTAGGTCAGAGTTTTGATTTTGGATGGCTGCCAGCATCCCCACATCACTGGGTACATCTCCTTCCCTTGCTACCCAAAGGCTTCAGCTCACTGTAATCTGTCTGGTGAATAAAAGTGTTCTTCCAAAAGGCTGTGCCAGTTCCCCACAGATTCTGACAGGCTGTGGAGCTCCCCAGGGAGTGAAGTCTGATCTGTAAAGGCTTGGGGAGTGCCTGCATTCCCTGTGCAGGGCACAGCAGACAGAAATCAGCTGTTTGAGAGGGAAAGGGAGGTCTGCACCACTCCCCAAGCCACGTGAGGAGGGCTTGGCATGTGTTGTTTGCATGATCAGGTACTTCACATGAAAAGAACAGTTTACTTTAATTCAAACACTAAGTAATTTGAGAGACCATCTAGCATTTCAAGTTGATACAGATCTGGTTTTATGTTGGCATTAAACAAGATTAGGTGTAGTTTTGTGTTTAATGCATATTTTAAATGTACTGTGATAATGGAGTGCTATACTTTTCAGTCTAACCTGAAGAGAATTGGAGGGTTTATACTGAAATGAGAGGAATGCTTAGTTTTAGTAAATTTTTCTTAAAGCATCAGCAAAATAAAGAGGCTGATGTCTAATGAAGCTCTTTGTGTGCCTCTGAATTCACAACAGCTCAAACAATTCTGTTAGCTCACAGATTAGATTAGGACTGTAAAAATGAAATAAAATGTCATCTGGGTAAATGATCTACTACCACAGGTGTTGAAAAACAATCCCAAGCAGGAATGGTCTAGGCACCAAGTAATTAAATTACGCTGACAGATGATAGTTTAATAAGGTGATTGTTATGAGACTTGGTGGGCCTGCCATCCTGAGCACTTCTCAGCAGCACTGGCTGGCACGTTTGGAGAGTGGCAGCACAGAGGATTTGCAGTGAAATTTCCATGTGATGACTGTCAGCTTTGCAGGGAGACCTGCAGCCTTTGCTTCCCATAATACTGTCTCTGTGGACATGTTAAGCAGCTTCTTCACATTATATACCCTTAGTGGGTTCAAATGTTTATTTTCAAGGGCTATAAAACAACCAGGTTTATCTCTCCTTTCTAATAGATTAAGAGGCCAGTGCATAACAATTAAGAACCAGTCCTGTAACTGCTGAGCACGTTCAGATCTGATTCTCAGCATCTGTGGAGACTGACATGGTAACACAAGCTGACCAAAAGAATTCCCATTAAATCAGAGGAAGCAAGGCATTTGGTCTGCCCTCAGCAGCACTGAGTTCTCTGCAAGCCAGCAAAGCTTTCATCTGAGCAAGGTGAGCTTGTATGCAAGAGGAGGAAAAAGCAGTTGCTGTCCTTCAAGCTGACAGAAGTGTTTCTTTCCTGACAGAGGTGTTTGGGTTCAGACCCCAGTCCATTTACTGGAGGCACTGCAGAACCACCAGCCAGCAGTGCACATTAAATACTTGATAACCCAGGCCAATGCCTGTGGTCAGATTAGAGGCAGAATGTGCCCTGATGCCACTCTGCTGTTGACACTCATTCAAGAGTTCCCTGGTTTTCCAAAGATGGGTCACAGGGCACAGGAGACAGGGTGGAAGGGCAAAACTTGTTCTTACAATGCAGCACTGAGCCCATAATAAGTGTTTTCTTGGGGGAAAGCCAAGCTTTGAAAAACCCAAATGAACAATAAACCCCCAAACTGAGTTTGTTTTGGAGTCTCCTGTCTTTGTGTTTCTGCAGTGGGCACATTCTGGCAGCAGCTGGCTCACCTGGGCAGCAGTGTGGCAGCTCTAGGAGGTCACTGCTGGCACCAGACGTGGCACTGGAGCTGTGCTTGCAGCATCTCAAGACATAAATCACTCTCTAAAGAGCAGTTCAGTTCTAGGAGACCTTAGTTCCCCACTGAGACAGGACAGGTTGCAGCAGAGGCAGCTCTACTGCCATGAATCAAGTGCCAGAGTGGTTTGGGGTTTGCAGTTTCTCTCCTGTGCCTCAGGGGAAGGTGGGGTGAGTTGGAGATGTCACAGGAGGTGTAAGTCAGAGGAGAACACAGAGGCTTCACTGCTGAGCTTTGCTGTCACAGCAGAATTTATTTGGTTTGTCCTGTTGCCTCTTGTGGCTGGAATTCAGTAGCTGTGACTGTACAACCTTGGCCATGAAGGCAAACGTTGGAAGCAGTGGGAACAGAGGAATTGTTACCGATTTTCATGAGCTTTATTGATTTGAGTGTAGAGTGTATTAGTTGGTATCTCTAACACTTTGTAGTGTTAAAATTCATCAATACTCATAAATGCCAATATGTAACAGCAGGTGCTGCTGTGATTTAGTGAATCATTATGATTTCTATTTAGTAAATCAGTTGCCATCACTGTTAATGTTTAATTTGTAAGTTAGTGCATCACCCAGCAGTACAGGAGGGATGAGGCTGCAAACACATTTTCAGTAAATATGATATAAATACTGTGACTTCTGCTATTCAGTGCAGCCCATATGTTAGCTGTTGATAACTATGATTTTTCTATAAATACAGCATTGTACCCTGACCTTTAAAAGGATGAGATGTAAAATGGAGAAATTTACCGTGATAAATATCTTTTGAAGGAAAGTGAAAAGGATCTCAATTTAGGATAGAGCAAGGGAAATGGTTATGAGAGCTAAGTGTGTGCTTCCCTTAATGAGTTCTTAGGAGTGGACCTGGTTTTAATGGGAAATTCTGATTTTGAGCACGTTTGTTCAGGAGCAGTGTTTCTCCTGACAGGAGCGAAAATGCCAAGTCTTGGCGTGTTTTGATGGGATTCCAAGGGCTCCCAAGTATGTGGTAGTGTTGTCACCCTAAGAGCTCTGGGAAAGGAGTCCAAGGGAGCTGCTGTGGCAAAGTGTCCCCATACTGCAGCCACCCTTGTCCCGGAGGGGTCACCTTGTGCCTCCAGTTTAATAATTCAGTGATAACTAGCCAGATAGCCTTGCTGGTATTTATAAACCTGCATCCACAGAATCGCTCTTGAAGCTTGTTGTAAGGTGGTTGGGGTCATGCCAAAGGTGTCAGCCTGTATCGGGGGCTCTAAGTCAGTGAGCAGTGAGCAAAGGGTCTCAGACTGCTGAAAGTCAGAACACACCACTCCACAGGCCTGTGGGAAGCACTGCCTTGGGGATTCACAGCTCAGACAAAAAACCCAGAGGGATTCTTACTTCTGTGTTGGAAAAAACGCTTTGAGTGATTTTTGATCACTGAAAGGTGAGAGATTTTAAATATGATATCTGA
Source organism: Leptocoma aspasia (assembly GCA_013399835.1). Classification (NCBI taxonomy): domain Eukaryota; kingdom Metazoa; phylum Chordata; class Aves; order Passeriformes; family Nectariniidae; genus Leptocoma; species Leptocoma aspasia. The sequence continues at coordinate 323,551 of VXAX01007196.1, forward strand.
GTAAATGAGGAAACGTCCCCCAGCGTGGCCAAGGTTTTCCTGTCCAATTGGGAATCCTGGCCATCTTCTGAGCTGGGTAAAGAAGAAAGAACATCCTCTGCCACAGGTGAAGGGATGCAGAGATCTGACTGGCAATGAGCAGAAGTGTTTCCCAGAGGGATAACCCATCCTTCCTCTCAGCCACCTCTGCCTGCTGGGCCCTGCAGTGTCAGGCCGAGCTTCAGGGGATGTTCAGCCACCAGATAAACTGTTTGCAGCACAGGAGCCCAGCTTGGGCTGTGTGGGTTGGGTGTTGGGGCTGGGCCTGCTTTCTGAGAGGTTCAGGGGTATTTAACCCAAGGTTAGCATAAAAATAAGCAATGTTCTGCCAAACATATTTTGTAAGTTGGAGGGGGAGTCAAACACTTAACAGTCACTGAATCACTTAAGAAGCAGCCAGAATTCAGTTTTCAGAGAGAAATCAAGGGCTGCCAGAACTTCTCCTCAGTTCCATACCCACTGCCTTATCATTGCTATCCACATTTCTATAAATTTACAGAGGGTCTGAGGTTTAAATAAGCTATTTTACTAGTCACTGCTCAGCTTTGGGGCTTTCCACACAGGGAGGTGCCATATATATCCATTAGTCTTCAGTACAATTTTACTGTAATTCCTGTCATCCTAAATACCCTCCTTCCCCACCCATGAAGAATCTGCCTTTGTTCTTTCTCTCCAAGTGCAATAAATGGCATGCAAAATAGGCTGGAGTATCTACATATTTTATTACTAGCTATTTTCAAATTCAGTTGCAATTTTTTTTTTTTAATGCTGAGCTATAAGAGAAGTCCAGTATTTGCCAGAATATGCCCCCTTTGGAGTTACCTGGGTGGATACAGCCAGAGATGAAAGGTGCTTCAGCCTTGCTGTTCTTGCTGTTGAGCTGCACAAGGCCCTGGCAGCTTCTCTTACACTGAAGGTTCCCCAGGCTCTCTTCTGCTGAGCCTTCAGTTTGTGCTGACAGCATCATTTTGTCTGACAACATCATTTCCTTCCAATCCTAAACCTTTAGACAAAGGAAACCACTTCAGCAGTGAGCCCCCACCATGCTGGGAGGGGCTCTCCCATTTGGACTGAGAACCCCCAAAAAGGGAATTTCCTTCCCTTCAGGAGGGTGTCTCCACCTGTGCCTGGCAATAGCAGGAATGCCAGCATGGCATCCTGTCCCCAGTGAGTGGGACTGACTTGGGTTCGTCCCAAAGAAATCCTCTGACCTCTCTTTCCTCTGTCCCTCACAGCTGCTTCTCCCAGAGATCCATTGCAACAAATAATAAAATACTGCTGTCATTTTGGAAGTGAGCTACTTGAAGTGCCCCATATTGCAGCATTTTACAGAGATAAGAAAGTACTCAAATGAAATTAAAACCACCTTCCTCAGGTTAAGATCTTATCACTGAAGAGTCAAAAAAAAAGGGCTGAATTGCCTGATTCTACTTGTTTCTGTTAAAAATACTTCTTTCCAGTATGCCTCCTGCTAAGTAACCCTGCTGAAATAACTACATGAAACTCAGCTGGGGTGGTGGGGTGGAAATCTCCTGTTTCATTTGCTGCTTTTTCTGCCCTTAAGGCAAAATTCATAACATACAATATGGAAATGCTGGTTCCAGTGACATGTTTTATACCACTATCCAATCTGGTTACAATTTTAATATAAGCATCACATTAGCAAGTGTTTCATCTCCCTAAAATATCTCCCCAGTTTTTTTAATTGTAGCTCCTTAAAGCTTTCACGACAGTTCACGTATTTATTATTTCTTCTTTCTCCATTCTTTCCACCTCCTGCCACCCTCACCAGCTTGGCAACGTCCCCTTGGCTCTTTGGTGACTGAACTTTCTCTCACTGGTACGAAATTATAGCTCAGCCTGTTTTCTCCCAGTCCACAGGAGGCGGGAAGAAACCTCACATATCATGACTAAGTGACATTTAGCACATTGGGTATAATCGGTTTCAGCCCTCTTCGAGCAGGCACCGGTAGATTTAAGAAGTCAACGCAGTAGGAAGTGTCTTACCCACAACAATCTGCCTACTCAGAAACAGCAAGTTGGACTTTATTTAATCTATAGTTCCTTTAAAGTGACAGGGTTGGTAAATGGGATGCTCGTTTGCATCTCTATTTCTGGAAAGCCTCTTGCTGGTTCTGCTCCGCAGCGCGTTGCTGATCCGGGAGCTGGGATGGCAGGGATAATGTTATTACCAGCAACTCACACATCTCCAAGGAGCTGCTGTGGCTTGTGCTTTCAGGAGACCCTTAACAATTCCTCCTGCACCCTGGAGGCACCAATCAATACCTGCCTTGCTCTCGCTGGTGTCATCTGGACAGGATATTGGCAGCATCTCTTGCAGCAGGTGCTCATTAAGAACACCCAAGCTTTCCCTGCTCAGACCTCCATTCACACAGCATTCTGTGCTCTGCATAATTCCTCATGCTTAACGTTTTCCAGCAGAGAAAATGAGATCGTGGAATCAGGGAAATGTGCTTGTGTAAATTCCCCCTGGGGACCTGGGCTACAGGCTACCCCCAGCTCACGTGACCGAGCCGTGTGTGTGGTTTATTGTTCACATGCTTATGTGTGCGTGGCCTTCTTAGAGGTAAAATGTACAACAGATAACTCAGTGAAGCTGTTCTGAGGCTACAGCATGGGGGAGTACAAGATAAGGCATAAGGAAGATGGATTGGGAGAGATTTGAGACACGGAGGAAAGGAAGGCGACAGAATCAAAATCTGATTGCGTTTAACAATTTCCATAGCAGTCATATCCCCAAACAAGTCAGGCCACATGCTGCTCCTAATTATACAGCTTTCAGGCAACAGAGAGCAAGTGATGAACTCTAACAATGACAACCCATGTAGTTAGAGGGTTAGAACAATTAAAGGAGTGGGAAAGAGATCTCCAAGTTGCACATTGAACTGGAGAGGGGCACACGAAGACACTCCCATGGGGCAGCACAGGCAGGTGACAAAGGCTCGCTGCTGGCAGCAGCAGGAAAGAGCAGAAGGCACGTGAGAAAGCAGAAACAAATGATGAGAGGCAGGAGGATTTCCTTTGTCAGGCAGCCCTTTACTCTGGGAGCACAGCAGTGTGCAGTATGAAATGTGCAATAATGTTTTTCGTGACTCAGATTGCTTTCCCTGACAGTGCCATTGGTATTGGGAATTACATATCTCAGTGGCTCAGTGTGCATAATGTTGTATTAGTAAACTATAAACTTGGCTTTACTGGGCCTCTCCTCCCAGCAGCTGCCATGTCTGAAGTTGTTTGAAGGCCAGCAGTGTAAAATGTAGATCTGGATGATTAACATGTTCAGACATGTTTACCACGTCACATTTGATTCTGTTCAAATTTAATTTCTGTAATTGAGATGGGTGATCTGTATTCCTTTGTATAAACACCCTTTTTTCTTTATTTTCCAATGTTACCCCCAGGTTTTCATAGTTATAATGTATTTCCATCTGGAGCATGGGTGAAAGTGTTGGGAAATACAGGGAGACCAGTAACAATTCATTGGGAAGCCCCATTAGAAATCTCTTTTAATGATGATCCTTTGGCAAGCTAGCACTTTAATTTTTTCAGTTGACTTCTTATAATGTGGTTTTAACCAGAATATTCTGCACTGAATCAAACCCCATATAAAAACCTTACCACAATGATGAAGTGATTATTATTAATCAAACACGGTCTTGTTGTGGAGTGTGACCAGGGAATTTTCTTTCTTTTGTGTTGTTATTGACAACACCTATTTTCTGTAAAAATATTAGCTGACTTTAATTGTGCTTACCTACTCCACAGCTTCATCCTGTGCATTACTTACAGTCCTGCAGGTTGCTTGCAGTAAAAGGAGCGCTTGTCCTCATGATCCAATCCATGTCTAAGAGCTGAGGCAGTGCTGTGCCACCAGAAGGATGTGCTGTGTAGATTACTGATGTCAAAGCAAGTCTTTATTGGCTGTGGAAAATACAAATGTTTCATCTTATCTGTGGGTATCACAGGAAGCAAGAGATCCCTCAGTGGCACTCCCTGCTCTTGGTGTTTTCTCTCTCAGTCTCTAATTTCTGCTTTGGTTGCTGTGTGTGTCTCCTGCTCTGCATTGCCTTCTTTCCTGAATGGGAAACAAAATACAAGAACAGTAAAAACCAATCTGTGACTCGTACCTTGAGCAATTAAATATTGTCAAATACATTTTCCATATGGTTTCACTCCTGTCCGTGGCTCAGGGGCAGCTGCTCCTCTGCATCTTTCGGGCTCCCTGTGCTGGCTTTGCCTGGGCTGGATGTGTTGCACTGTTCTGCCCTTCTTGGGACAGTTTTTGTCTTTGCTGACAGTTCTCTTTAGTCTCAGCTCTGCCACCCTGGAGGTGCAATGAGTTTTGGGAATCCTCACTCCAACAAAGCCCATAGTGACCTAGGCATGTTTCTGTATTGGCTTTCCTAACAGGAGCAAGGCATGAAGAGTGAAAGGGTTTTGAAAAGGCAGATTGCATTACTGCTTCCCTGTTTACTCCTGTCCCATTCCTCCCTTTCCATTGTTTGCACATAACTCTGCCTGTGCACACGTGGTGAAGTTTGAAGAGCTGGTCTGGGTTGAAAACTTGCCAATCCTCCCATCCTCCTTATCATAATGGCCCACAGGCAGGTACACTGGGATGGGCAGGGATTGTCTGGGGGGTACAGGCTTAGGGCACAGGGGACACTCAGGCTGGCTCTGCCCCCAGGAGCTTTCAAATCTGCCACTTTTATCCAAGAGAGACCTTTTGGGAAGCCACCACTTCAGCTGCGGTGAGACCTTTTCTCGTGGCAGGTTTGGGTGTGGGTTTCAAGGCTGTACCTTGAGGAACAGTATAAAATAGGGAGGAATAGTATAAAATAGGGATGTGGATTCTGGTTTCAGTATTTCTTAAGGGACCTTCTGAAAACAGGTTCTTGAGTGCGTTTTCCTTTGTTTACTAATCAATAGACACTTCTTTGGCTTGCAGTTATTCCCAGTGCTCACCCTGAGTGGTCACAGATCACTAGGGCTGGGTCACGCTGTGCAGCTCAGCCACCTGCCCAAGTGGCTGCAAAGGCTGGCACCTGATCGATGGGGCTGTGGTGGCACTGACAACAGCAGTTATGCTTATTGCATTGATTCTGTGTGGGCTTTTTCCTAAAACGTTTACCACTGCTAGTTTTTGTCTCCCTTGATGAGCTGTTAAAGGTGTCTTTCTAGGAGAAGAGTGTGAAAAACAAGTCATGACTTCCTTTATTGGTGCTGGGGCACTGGTGGAGATGTTGATGGGAAAGTGATACTGCCAGTGCTGTTCACACTTCAGCTCCATCCCAGCTACCAGCACCATACCTGAGGCTTTCAGCCAGTGCCTGATGAAAATCATCTGCCTTAGGGACAAGGCATTTGTCCTTTTTTTCTGTCCTAGATCCAGAGGGAAGCTAAGTAACATTTGTGTTTAAGAAACTTAATGTACAGCGTCAAGGCTCAGGAAGTTGAAGAAGAAGTACCTCTGTCTTCAGAGCCTGATCCAAATGCTTTTTCATATGGAGAAGATTCAGGCACTGAGATTTTCACATGGAAAGTCCCAAAAGCATTGTCCAGAGAGTTACCAGCATACAGTCTCACGTGAAATCCCTTATGTTCCATATTGACACATAAAGGACTTACTCTCACTTTCCATTTTCAAACTGACAGAGAGAACCTGTCCCCCAGTGCTGTAAATATTCCACGATGCAAGGCATCCCCTACTCTGAGGTTTAGTTACACTGAACTCATCCAGACTGGTGTTGGTGAGGGGTGAGTTCTGGGGATTGCAGAATGGGGTCCCACTGTCAGTGAGGAGCTGCAGAGCCAGCTCAGTGCAGGCAGGAGCAGCACGGGTACCTCAGCAAAGCAGGTGCTTTTCCACCCTCTCCTCCTCATTCTAAATGAAGACAGGATGGAATGTGCAAACCAGAAACGTGTCCTTGCTAAAAAGCCACTAAGTGTAAATTTCAATATGCTCTACCTCTAGATATTAGTGGGACTAATTTGAAAGGGAGATGTGGGAACTGCTAATTTAAGTGAAAATTTTAAAAGCGCAATTAGTGTTTGATCTCCTATTAAATATTTTGCCACTTGTGCTAAAGAAACAGTTGGTAGTTTTTCAAGTAGAAAGTTGCCACTTTTCAGAGGAAAAACACATTTGACTGCGAAATGTACAGAAATGGTGACAGGAGCAGTTGTGGTGAGAGCAGGGTGAAATCTGATCTTCAGTCTAACATGATTAACAAAGTAATTTATTTTTCATACGGGTATATGCAGGGTTTTTTGTGGTTCTGTTTCAAAGCTTTGTTTGTGTTTCCAAATGGGGTAGAGGTAATTTAGTGTAGAAGGATGGAAATGACCTCTGATTGCACCTTATCCTGTTGGTTTATATTCTGGTACAGCAGTGAGTAACCTGTTAATATGGTGTATTTCACACCTCATTGCTGGCCATATTAAAAGTTTTTATCCTAATTCCGTAGTAAATATTAATGTACAGTATTCACTAGTATCTGTCTGTTTCATTTACTTTCCCCATTTTTCTTTGTAATTCTTTTTATTCCCTTTATGCTATGGTGATTCTAATCAAAGCCAAATCCAGTTGTTTTAATGATCAGTTTTTATTAGTCCTCCAGGCAAACTGCACTGCAGAGATATGACATTGGAGCCCAATATTATTATGCCTCTACAGAAATGATTAATTTAAGGTTTTTGCATATTGTAAGAATTAAAAACATAATAAATCAGCAGAGGTTTATTATACTAAGTGATGTATTGAACCTGTTAGCTATTGTGTTTGTTTTAACTGTTCAGTATTTGTCAAGATTTCTTAAAAACCCTCATTTATGGTTCTGATCCAAAGGCTGCTTAGGCTGATGTGTACAGTGCTGTGTAAGCTGACTGACCTCAGCTGCTCAGATATGAGACTGACAATAAAGAAAACAAAACAAAAAATATTTAAGCTAAACCCAGAATTTCCAGAGACTTCAGCTGGGCTAAGACTGTGGAAAGTAAGTTCGGATTTTCTTAACAATGAGACTTGGTTTGTTTTTCTCCAATCAGGGAATATAAAAGCCCCAATGTGCACAGCTGGTTCTCAGATCTCTGGTGTCAAGAGTGTTGTGGACATTTGGACAAGTGGCTCTCGTGTCATTCCTGTCACTGCAAAATGCAGGAGCTGTTGTCATGGGTCACAGCACTGGACAAACATTGATCCCTCTCCCCAAAAGCCAAAAGTTCTTCCTCAAGTGCAGCAACTCCCATTCCAGCGAGCAGTGCAGGCAGCAGGAGAGGCAGAGGTGAGGACTGGTCCAGGGCACCAGCTCTTGGCAGAGATCTGACCCCACCCTGCTGGGACTCACCTGTGCCCTGGGCAAGAGGCAGCCTCCTGGGCCACTGGCTGTGTTCCCAGGGAATTGCTTTGGCAAACAGACCCTGGTCACTCAGTTAGCAGTAATCACTGGTAGATGGAATGAGGGTGCTGCATCTCACATGAGCAAACACGGAGCTGTTGGGTGAGTCCCAGAGGTGTGAGCCAAGGCAGGACATGGGGACAGTCCCTCCAGCCTGGCCTTTTTTCCTTAAAATCCCGCTTTGTTCAAAGGTGTTTGACAAGCCCTTGTCTCCTGTGCTCACTGCTCCTGGCTGCTGCAGTGAGTGGCTTGTCACAGGCAGAGTGGCTTTTCCAAGGGACAGGGATTTGGGACCTGCCTGCCTGCATGTTTGAGAGGCTGATCTCAAAGGTTTGTTCTTTGAAGGTTCCTCTTTCTGTGCCAGGTGCTGGAGATTCATTCTTGACCAGCAGGAGCAGTGAGGAAACAAGAGTGCTCCCGTGTGTAGGATGGAGCAGTGGGAGGGGAGGAGAAAAGGAGACAGAGGGAGAAGCCCAGGATCACAGGGAAAGTGGATCTGGGCTCTGCTAGCCACAGTCTGAATGCAAACATGCAAAACAGACACTGTTTTTTGGCAAGTGGAAGGGGAAAAAATGACTGAATCAGAGTTTTAGATCTTTCCAGATGTTCCCAGGAGATGGCAGGAGCCCTGCAGCCACCCCTGGGGTCAGTGCACTCCATAAAGCCAGGAGTGAAGCTGAAGGGAAGTGCAGGGTTCCTCTTCCCCACCCCAGCAAGAGGGAAGCCAGGGGCAACCCTACACCTCTGCTCACTGGGAAGGACAGGAAATCATCAAAAACAAGAGACAGCTTCTTGGGAAATTGGGCATGTGGCTGAAGGACAGCAAGGCATTGAAAGGCACGTGCTGTAAAGAGGCCTGGCTTGCAGTCCCTCTGCCCTATCATGTAAAGTGTGTATGCATACATTCCTCTACCATTAAGGACATGGATATAAATTCTTCCATAAGATGCTGAGGAAACAAATGAAGCGAAAAAGATTGTATCTGGCATAAAAAGACTTCAGTTTTACTCAAAGAAGGAAGCAAATGAAGCTTTTTGAGTAGTTTTGTACTCAAAAGTAGAAAGGAGTAGGTTTTGGAGAGGTAAAATGAGCTAGAAACAACATATATGACATTGAGGCTTTTTTTATTGAATCAAACATTTGTTGACTGCTACAGAGAGAGGAAATGAAAAATCAAAAAGCTAATAAAATTACCTTTTATTCTAAGCTTTCTTCAACTTTGGGAGCTAGCCAAACTTGTACTCTGTGGTATAGCATATCTTTTAAAGAAATACCTATTTATAACTCTAAAATTATCAAGAATTCATCCAGTGGTTTATTCCTCTATTATTAAAAGTGTGTGGCTTTTGCCTGCCTAAATTTGTCTGGTTTCATGTTCTGCCTCTGGGACTGTTGCACCTCTGCTAGGATGAAAAGCCTCTTCTTATCAGTTTCCCTTTGCCCAAGTAAGTATTTACTTGGTGATCAGACATGCCTTAACCTAATCTTTGATAAGCTAAATAAATTGAACTCCTTGAGACCGTCGCTGTAAGATGTGTTTTCCCATTCTTTAATCAGTCTCAGGACTTAGAGCCATCCAGAATTTATCACTGATGTGTGAACACCAGTGCTGAATGTGGGATTTTGCTGGCTGCAGTGGTAACAGAGCTGATGTGGTTTTGCCCTGCTCTGTGCCTGAGCCACTGTGGTCCCTGTAGCCATGAAGCTGCTGGGGTCAGGGGCTGCTGGGCTGCTGCAGCCAGGCTGGAGGCTCTCTCTGCCTGCTGCCAGGCTCCTCAGGTGAGCCAGCACACCCAGGGCCTGGAGGGTGTTTCCCAGTGTCTGTTCTTTGCTATTTGTCATGGAAATGATTCCCCAGACAGTTCTCACTGTGCTGATCACGGCAGACCATTAACCAGCAGAGATGGGGTTTGCCAGCATTGCTGTGCAAGTAGCTCTTCTGATTATATCAAAAGATGCTGTTCTAGCATCAAAACACTAGTTTTACTCAAAGAAGGAAGCGTTTTCTCTGTCAGCAGTTTCTGAAGATTTCTTTTCTTCCTTCTTGATGCTGCTCTGTAGCTGTCCAGAAAGGCTTTGCACAGCAATGGACAGAGCTGCCTGAACAATCCCTCTGCACTGACCCTGCCATGCCTGCTGTGGGAATTCCCATTATAAAAATCCCTTCCCCAGTCATAGACTGGAAGGAAGGAAGTGATTAGGTTTGTTTGTTTGGGGGCTTTTTTTGCTGGTTGGTTTGTTTTCCTTCTGTGGGATCAGGGGCTGGGGAAGGAGGAGGGGGCTGGGGGGTCTAGGTTAAAAGGTAATTATTTTTGTAACAGAATTAAAACCTGAAATACATTGAACCGATTTCTAATACAAACAGGATCAGCATTAGCTTTTAAAGGATTGCTATTATCATTTCAGGACTGCAATGTGATTTAAACTGTAATAGATATTGATTTCTATATTAGTGTTCTTGCTCCTTGTATTGCGTTTCTGCTGCCATCTGCTAAAACAGGAATGGCATTTTTCACTTTATTGACTGGACAATGAGTTGGAATATTGTATTCCTGCATTCTCTGGATCACCAGGATGACCACATGCTTACAGAGGTTGGGACAAGGCAGCTGCTGGGACACTTGCATTTTAAAGTTACAGGAACCAATTAGTAAATGTATATACAAAGAACTCTTAAAGGGCTTCCAAATCACTTATGGAAAGGCAGAAATTTACTCGAAAAAGCATCACAGCTGTTCCACAGGACACTTAGTTTTAAAGGAGAGGTAATTACTGCAGTGTCCTGTGCTGGTGGTCTGGAGCAGCATGGGCAGGATTTCCCAGGCAGTCGGGCTGGCCTTAGCTCAGCTCCCACAAAAGCAGCAGAAATCTCAGCCACACGGGCAAACACAAGTGCTGCCATGTGCTGGTAGCCCACAAACCCTCCTCCCCAGTTCAGACCAGTATCAGACTGGGAATCTCATTCTCCTCACTGATCCCAGCTTAACCAATCTCTCCTCTCCTCNCCCTGTCCTCTGCCTGCTCTGGACACTGCCCTGGCTGCACACAGAATATTGCTGAAGTGCTGGTGCTGAGGTGCTCTAGAAATGAACTTTATTACAGCACACTGTTCAGAGTTGGAACACTCTGAAATTGAGTTGCCTCTAGATTATGACTTTTCCCAGAAAACTGATTTTGCCTAATGATAGAGAATGGTGTTAAGCAGTACTTAATTAACATAAATTAAGTTTACTGGGAATAAATTCTGCTAGTGCCAGGTAGTTAAGAGGTGTTTAATAGAACTGAAATTCTGAGAGTTCATCTTACACTGCCTGAAGGTGCCAACTAAAGGTCTGTGTTCTCCAGGGTGTTCAGGAATCCTCTGTCAAGTCTGCAGCTGAAGTTTGGTGGACTTAACTCAAGGACAGCTGGCCAAATTGTTCAATTTCATAAAATAAACTTCTGTAGGATAATTTTTTTTATTATCTATTTTTTAAAGGTAGACATAGAAATCTATTTTAAAATTTAGAATCAGAACATATGAGTATAAGGGTAGTTTAATTTTGCCAGAGATCTGTCCCTGACAGAAAATCCTTGCAAATGTATAACTGACAATTCCCTTGGTGTATTCCATCAGTCTGTATCCCAGGGATTTCCTAGGATTGTTTCTGTGTTGTGAGAAACTTTACTTTAAATTTTTCTCCCTTTTTAGTCACTCTTGGACAGAAATCAGAGTGTATGGCAAAAGCCTAACATTGAAGACAGTAAATTTTCCACCTTCTGTTTACATTTCCTGATCCCTGAATGTTCCATTTCTCAAATTTCAGTTGTATTATTGCGTGTAGTTCATTACAAGGGTGAAACATCAGTTTTCCCTGGTGAGTGAGACTCTTCCTCCTCACCAAGCACTGGGGGACAGGAATTAGGAGCTTTGGGAAAGGTACCCCACTTGGAGGAATCCATTCCAGAAAAAAATGAGATATTCTAAAAATACCAGTCATGGGAAGTGTAGAAGCAAATGAATCTTTTCAACGATTCCTTTTGAAATCTTTGAAAATTTCATCTGTTAAATTTTGAAAATTTATACTTTGAAAATTTACATACTTTGTAAACAAAAAATAAATAAGAATTTGTGTGGGTTTTGGTTGTGTTGTTTTCTTGGGGTTTTGTTTTTTTTTTAATCTAAGAAAGATCAAAATCTTTGTCTAAAAACTCCCATAATTTCTAAGCTGTTCAGAAAGGTCAGGGAGAGGCCATCCCACGAGCCCCACACCTTGCCCCATGTGTCAGGAGCTCTGCTGGAAGGAAGGAAGGGTGTCTCTGCATCTGTAGGTGGGAACTTGAGTGTGAGCACGAGTTCAGTGCCAGGGGAACACAGCCCTGGGGCAAAACCAGGGTATCATCTAACAAACAGCATGGACTCACAGCATTACAGAGGGAATGTGGTTTTACTTAATTTGTCACTGTGTTTTTGGGCAGACTAAGTCTAAGCTTGGCCTCCTTCTATGCTGTGCTTACCTAAAGCAGCCTGATCTACTCCCTGGTCAGCTCTAACCATGCTGGTTCAAGTTCCTATTGCAGCTTCTGTCCTTTTTTGTGTCCTTTTTTTGTCCTGACTTTAGACTAAAAGCTTTAGTGTACCAAGTCTGAACTTTGCTCACCTTCCACGAGGCTGGCTGCAGCAGTCTGCTGGCATTACCACAGTCCCTCTGGCATTCTCTGAATAAATCCCCTATTTGTTCTTCAGATTAGGAGCAGGTTTATTAACTCTGTTAGTAAAGCTCATAAGCTTGATGCTTTTTTAGCTCAGGACTTGGCCTTGTGGCTACTACTATTAAAGGCTGCTTTGAGCTCTGTGTGGGTAGTAAATAACTTGCCCATGTTTGCTGTGAAAGCTTCTAATTTATAGGCAAATATGTGAGTAATTCATATTTGGATTTTTAAGCAATTAATTGAAGCTGAGCACAAAGGGAGTGCGTGGAGGCAGCTGAACTCTACGTGTGTTTTTGCACCTCGCACCGAACAGATTCTCCAAAGTGGGATGGGGGAGTTTATCACCCACACAAAGCAGGCTCTGGCCCTGAGCTGTGTGTTTGGGGGTTTGAACAGTGTGCCACAGGGAGAGGGGGTGGCTTTTGATCCTCTCTGCACAGGGCCATGTCCGAGTCTAACAAAGCCCAGCTCTGATTTCTCAAGAGTCCCGAGCAAACAGCTCCACTTCCCCAAACCATGGCAATATCTCCTCAGACTCCTTATGGGGGGCTAGATGAAAATTCTAAGAAAACCAGGATTGCTGCTGTATTATGGCATAAATCCTTAACACTCTGAAGATGTTTTCGTGGCCAGTTTCTGTAATAAAGCAGGGCCTATTGTCCTCCTCTGCATTTGTTCTCCCATATGCAGCCTGGGAATGGAGAGACCCAGAAAACAGTTCATTTCTGGAAGGCTGCAGGGCAATCTTTCAGGGCAGGGGATGGAATGCACCCCCTGGGAGCTCCAGCCTGAGGTCCTTGCCCTGCAGGAGGGCTGGGCACTGTGTGCTGTGTCACTGAGCTCAAGGGTGGCTCCTGTTGGGTAGCTGCTGCTGAAACAGAGCCTGCAGTTGGGAATGTTTATCATCCCGCTCATTATGAAGCCATTACACTGCAGTCACAGCTCTGAATTGCAGCTAATAGATTTTCATCTTGTTTTCTCAGTTAAGTCATATTTGATAAATGCAGAAATGTATAGGGAGCAGCTTATCTCAAGTAGACAGTTTCTCTTTAAATGGGTGGCTCGAATGTGCTTTGCATGAGGATTTTTGGAAAGAAAAAAGGGATTCTGCAGGAAATCTTTACAGATATTAAATGGCAAACGCAGAGCATCCACTTGGTGTGTGCAAGTCTTCTCCCTTTTAGGGATGTGTTAACTTGCAGCTGTTGAAGATAAATGTTATTTTCTTTGTGCATGTGTACCTGTGCTCGTGTACTTGGGCTTGTATGCAAAAATTTTATAGTATTGGGTATGTAATCCTGTGCAATGCATTCTGTGGAGTTTAAAAGATCGGCTTTAGTGGATCTTACTCAAATTCTTGTAAAGGAAATGAACAAAACTCTATCCTTTGCTTCTCAGCAGACAAATGCATAAAGATGTAGTTTTTCTCTAATTCATTATCTTTTTCTCTTATTTTGAGCTGAAGTGGAACAGGATAATGACAGCACCAACATGTGGTGTATCTTTGAACTGGGTTGTCCTTCCAGAATTACTCTGAAATTTTGGTACGAAGTGCCTCAGCATATGTCATACAGGGAACTGGAGGTAATTTTTTTTTTATTAAATCCTGGCTCAAAAGGTTCTTAGCAGAATTAAGCCAGCATTCCTTGACAGACTGAAGCTAAGCTGGTCTCCCAGTGCTATCCTGGGCAACTTTGTCAGCACTTCCAAACCTCGACGCCAGAACGGCAGTGCACATCTGCGTTTGGAGCGGATTTTCAAAGGACTTTTCTAGCTACAGACAGGGTTTTCAGGAGTACCCAAGCAAATCCATGGCAGGCTTTTTGCAGCAATGATAAAATCACAAAGGAAAATCCACGCACGGGGCATTTCAGACGGGGATGATTTGGGAGGTGCTGAGGTCCCACGTTGGCAGCGAGCCTGGCGCAGCAGCAGGATCCATCCCACCGCCCAGTGCCACATTCCCAGGGCAGGAGTGGGGCAGGCTGCAGATCATTCCTGTGTGTCTGCCCTGGCCCCGTGCCCAGCTCTGGCTGCACGAGGAGCTCTGAGTGCTGCTGGCTGCATCTAAAGGCTGAAGTGTTTCTGTCACAGCCACCCCTCTCTGGCAACACTTGCACCATTGTTGGCAACGCTCTTGTCGCCCTTTTTCTTTTTGCCTCCCTCCGCTTTTGTCCCCTCTGTTTGCCTTCTGGGCCTTCTCCTCTCACCCCTGTGCTGCCACTCGTGCTTTCAGAGGGTTTTCTTCCTCAGTTCCTTCCTTCTGCCTCCGCCACTTGTGTCTTTGCTGGAATTCTCTCTGCCGTGGTTCCTGCTGCAGGAGGAGAGTTTGGAAAGCACATCTCTCCTTGTCTGGCCTTTGGGCTTCCTGTGCCTTCACCCACATTTGTGCCACATTTGTGCTCTGTCCAGCTTCTCCTCTGACCTGTTCCCACGGCTGTGTGTCTGCAGGCTGCTGTCTTCTGTCTGTCTGTCCCTCCCTCAGTGACTGCCACTGGCCCCAGGCTGTCTCCTCCAGCTGACCTTCACCCCAGCCCAGACATATAAAACAAAATTAGCCACCGTCACATATTTCGATAAACAAGGCAGCCAGCAGATCGTGTAAACTGTGAGCTGTGCACCTACAGTAATATGACCTCAGACCATTAAAATCACATACTTCGGTCTGGTTTAGCATTTGTATATAAATGTTGTACAGAGACACTTTATTAGAGCTTGGTGAAGCAAAATCTGCTCTTGGATTTCCATAGTACAGGGTTTAAGAGAAAGGAATTAGACATTTGAGAGAGTGTTTGTTGAAATTCCTGATGAATTACACAAAGTCAGTCTGTTTATTAAAGCAGTGTCATCTTTGTAAGACAAAATGATGGAAAAATACGTGCAGTGAAAAATCCCACATCATGAAAAAATTGATTAATCTCTTAAGATGTTTTGTTGGAGCAAGACATACACAAAATCGACCTTTTGAGGATGTCTGTGAACTTGAGAGCGCTGTAGCTTACCTGAGAGCGTCTGCAGTCACAGACCATTGCTTCACATTGCAGTGCTGCTGAGAGGAAAAGGGCACATGTTGAGTTCAAGTAGTGGGTATGAAAATTGTGCTGAATGTTTCCAGCAGATTCTTCAACCAGAGTTGCATTTCTCTGTATTTGGGATGGTAAAAGCAAACAGCAGTTCCTTGTTGGAGGCAGACACCTCAGAAACTGCCAGCATGGCCTTGCAAAAGGGCACTGTTTCCCCAGGCAGCTTGTTGAGTCAGCTGCTGCTGCTGTGCCAGATTTGTGTCTGAACTCTGAACCACTGCTTTCTAGGGCACTGGAGAGCAGCAGTGAGGGGGGAGGGATGTGTTAGAGACACACTGTTGGCATGCCAGGCTTCAGAAATGGATGGGCACGATCCTGACAGGTGCTGAGACCCTGCTGGCCCTGCTGGCCATGGAGCTGATGCCTCTAAGGACAATCTGTCTGCTTCCAGCCTGCATGCCCTGGGCAGGAACGTGTGTGGAAGCATCAGGCACACTCAGGGGCTGCTGTTCAGCCCCTTTGAGATGTGCTGTGCTGCTCTGAGCTTCTGGTGCTCCCACAGTGATGTCCAGCCCATTGTGGGCACATGCAGTGGGGACAAACTCAGAGTGGCAGAGAACAGCCACCTCCGCAGTGACAAGGGAGAGAAAAGTTGGCTGTCTGAAAAGAAAGCGTGCAAAAGTCCTAGGAATTGTATATTCACACCCAAGAAAATCCTAAAATCTTTGATTCAAAGCTAAGTGGCAAGAGTCTTTTCACTGAAGCCAGTAAAGCTGGCTTAAAACAAATAAGAGGTGATTCAGCCTAAAACTGTCCAATTCTTCTTTTCCTTTCCTCACACAACACAGGCACTAACAATTGTAGGGAGTGCAGTCCAATGCTTTTTATTTCTGTGCAGAAGTTAATCTTGTCCAAGCAAATAGTTGCAACTGCGATATTTTATTATCAGTTGTTTTGCACTTTCCATGGAATTCAAACTTGCTTTGTGCACCTCCATTTTTTTCTTTAATTCTTCTGTTTCATTAAGAGTAGCTTCCTGAGACTTCAGATGTAAGAGCTGATGTCTCTGCTGGTGTCTCTGAATGGCTCTCCAGCACAGGGACAAGCTCTCAGGAGATTCCTCTGGAGCTGGGAGAAGCTGATTCATGGCAGAAATGTCCCAAAATGACCAGACTGTCCCTATTCAGCAGGGCACTGAAGTGTATCTCTTTGATGTTAATAGATGGAAATATTGACTTGAGGTGTTCGGTGCAGTAAGAATTTTAATTAAAATTTGCTTTCTTCAGTAATGTGGCTTAGATAAAATCAAACTCTTGGACAACTTCAGTAAAGAAATGTTTCCCACAATATTTGTAAATATGTGGTGGAACTGTTTTTGATTTTCAGTGCAGATGCAAACCTTAATTTATTTTCTTGTTTCCACTACATTAGCAAATCTCTGAAAAAAAAAACTGGAAGAGCTTTCTATTGCATTCATTCATTCATTCATTCAAGTTTATCATCACTTTGATGTCTTTTACAACAAAAAATCAAATCCATGAGATTTTTTGGTGTATTGATGAATGTTTGCTTCCAGCTGAAAAGTAAATAAGACTTCTCAGCTATCAGGTCTATTTACATATAGTAAATATCCTGCAACACTATTTTACTGTCAAGGCTAACTACTTAAAAAAACAGAGAAGTTTTAAGGCATCAAACTTTCAAAATTTCCTTGTGGCTTATGAAATTGCTAGAAAATGTGATTTTCCTCTTACAAGTTTGATACAAGCACTGAAGAATCCCACATCCCTACATATGGAATTACCTTTAACAAAAAATACAGAATTTATCCCCTATTAGTATAGAAAGGTAATCTTTTGATCAAATGCTAACATGAAAACTTCGGGGGGAGATTCAGTAAGACCTTCATCAGTCATCACCAAACACCAAGAATCTCAGCTATGCTTCTTCTGTTCTGATTTTTTGAGGAGGAAAAAGATTAGTTCATAGAAACCTTTCAGTGTCAGTCCCTCAGGATTAATCTGTTTCCTATGCAGAAGGATGTAGGACATATTTGAAGAACTGGGTTGACTTGTCACTGTAACACCTACAAATACAGAGTGATTTTATTCCCTCACCAGCCTTGTGAGGAAGATAAATCCCTTCCACAGTGCTGGAAGTGGGATCCAGAAGAGATCAGATTTGCCAGATTGTGACTGGAGCTACCCCTGGCTGAGCCAGAGGCTGTGCCCTACTTGTCCTGTCCCCACAATCCACAACCACAGGAACGAGCTGTGGGTCACTGCCAGACCCTGGTGAGACACAGCACATCTCCTGGAGCCTCATTGGGAGTGTTCACCACATCCTTGGAAGTCTGGGCTTTATTTCACTGCTGCAGTGGAGTCATTTAGCAAAGCAGAGCAGGAGTTACTGGATCACAGCATTTGGTCCAGCCAGGCCAGCAAGCTCCCTGTCAGCACCCACTCCTGAGCAGGCCTGGAGAGGAGCGTTCCCTCACACATGCCTGAAATGTTTGACATTTGCTTTGAAATAGCTCTGGCTATTTGCAAGGCTGATCTTCTTGGTAGGTGCCAGTTGGGGATGTTTGTTTGGGGAATTGCTTTGCTTTGAAGTCTGGTTTTCTAGGGCAGTGTTTGGGGTACAGGAAATGTTTCTAGGGAGAGCAAGTTTCCAGTCCTTTTGCATGTGTTCTGTGGCCTTGTTGGTGACATGTCCGTGCTGGGTGACAGCTTCCTTCTACCAGAGGTGTCATCTTTGGAAGTAGGTCTATCACACAGCACCCTTTAGATCCTTCACAGCCTGGCTTTCTGTGCTTCCCAGGCAGCACTGAGGAAGACATCACCCAGATGATGCTATTCCAGTTTACAGGACTTCTTTTCTCATCACCTCTTCACCCAAAGACTGTGAGAGAATGACTAGAGTGCTGCCCTTCATGGGGAATTACAGATCAATCATGACAGGGATGGCAGCAAGCAGGGAAGGGAGCAGTGGGGCTTTTCAGCTGCAGCTGCAGCACCCTTGGGTGGTTCCCCTGGGCTGGCAGTGCTCCCGTGGCGTGTGGAACTGTGCAGGGTGACACTTGCCAGTGCCACCTCCGAGATGTGCGTGTTGTGTTCTGCTGTGCAGTCACAGGTCTCATCCCATTAATCCCTGAGCTCTGGGGACACTGTGCCAATGTGAGTTACTGGATCCCAACACACACAAAGGGATGTGTGAGCTACCAGGGAGGAAGCCACTGATGTCAAGTCAAACTCCTGATCAGTTCATTTCTGATGAATGCTCGTCACCCAGTCAGGTTTGCTCTAGAGGGAGATGGCAGATTCAGGACAGAACATAATCCCTCCTATCAAACAGTAATTATGAGAGCAAATACCTGTCTGTACTCATTTTGAGCTGGATGCTGAGCAGGTAACAGCACTGTGCAGGATGTTGCCCAGGGAATACAGAGAACTGCAGGATTTCATAACATCTTTCCTTAAAGGCCGTAGAACTGAGAGGTGCTCCGTCTGCTTTACAAACGTGTTCATTTCTGAGCCAGACCAAGATGCAAACTGTAGTTCTGATAGAGATAAATTAGCAGTAGAGCTTCTAGATGTGGTTGGTTTGAGGATTTTTCTGCCTAGGGGGCACATTCCCATAGGAAACTGAAGCCCACCAAGATTTGTCAGGGGGACAGCTCCTCACAGTGGGGCACAGCCCAGGGAGTTGCCAGGGGTATTTTGGTATGTGTGCTTCTCCTCCCCATTATCCCCGTTCTTTTCCTGCTTGGCACCCTAGGTTATATTTCAAGAAGGATTAAATGCATTGGAGCTTTTTACTGGAGGATTCTGAAGGTTTATTTCCCCACAGGGACTCTTTTGAGCTGATAAGTGACTTCTTCAAGAGGGGAAAAAAAATCTCCTTTCAAATCTGTTTTATTTTTGAGGTTCTGTTAAAGGAGCGGGCTCCTCTGTGCTCTGTTTTGTGCTCATGCATAACACAATGTGATACCTATCAGACTGCATAGAAAAGTTGCTGGGTAGAAGCAAAAAGTGCCCTTAGCTTTCCTCTCAACAATGTTTTTAACTTGGAGCAAGTCACAGGCCCTTATTTCTCCCCAGATTATTCCAGGCAGCCCTCCAGTAAAAATAAGTAATTCATATTTTGAGATGCCAGAAGTCTCAAGGGAAAGATTTTTTCCATCCAGCCTTTCTTTTGATTTAGGCATTGCTCCCCATGTTTTCCTCTCTCTTTGGTTTGCCACTTTATCACTGAATGAAGTCACCTAGGAAGGAATAATGAGAAGATTATCAAGGGATGGGGTTGGTATCACATGAAGTTCTGTAATTCCTTTGCTTTTGGAGTGCAAAGAAGCACTAAACTGATGCCTATTTCGGGCTTACCTAGAAACAGAGGCCATACAAAACTAAAAGGATAAAAGTGGATATATTTAATGAGGGGCCTTCAGGTACATTA
This sequence comes from Leptocoma aspasia, assembly GCA_013399835.1. Lineage (NCBI taxonomy): Eukaryota > Metazoa > Chordata > Aves > Passeriformes > Nectariniidae > Leptocoma > Leptocoma aspasia. The sequence goes on from VXAX01007196.1 coordinate 343,178, forward strand.
AGGGCAGATGGGCAGATGAAGCCTCCTCAAGGGGCCACACCTAAGATGGACAATGGTCACGTGTTTTTCAGACAGGTATAATTTTGGTCTGTTTGAATATCAGAGGTTAATTTTCCAATTACAGCTTCAGATAATGAAGTCATATACCCCCAGTTTGCTCCCCCCCAATTCACTTTTGTTTCCATCTCTTGGGCCCTGAGTCAGTGGGGTGTCCTTGATTGCCAGGCCTGGAGAGGAATTGTTGTGTCTGAATAAAGTGGGAGAACAGCAGCTGCCAGGTTATGGAGCTTAAGAGTTACACACTAAAGAATTGCAGGATTACAAATATATGAAAAATACACAAGCTAAAATCCTAAGGCATCATAGGAGCAGCCCCACTCTGCCTGCTGCACAGAGAGGGACGAGCAGCCCCTCACTCTCTATACCCAGCCTCAGCATGGCACCCACCTCTTCTTCACCCCCACCTCGTTTGGGGGTGGCTGATTACCTGGGTTCTGACAGTGCTGACAAACCCAGCTGCTAAATAAACTTGAGCAAAGCAGACAGCAGTAACGTACTGGTTTGTTCATTTGATTTACATTAGAGCAGGTTTATAATGACCATAAATGATTCTTTTTACAAGAGGTACATAAACAAGTAAAATTGAAATGACTGCTCTGCGTGCTACAGCACATTCCTAATGCTGCATTTCTAGGTGTACAAATTATTTCTTTCACTCCCAGTGGCTGATTACTGCCAGAAAGAGCCTGTGGCTGTGCAGGATGGCTGTCCCTCCTGTAGTGTGTGGATATGGGGAAGGCCATTCCATTCACTTCCACAGAGAGAGGATATGAATGAGAGCTTTGGGGTTGCACAGCCTCCCTCTAAAGCTTAACCATCTTTTGTCTTTTACAACAGATGATACTCAATATTTTTGTGCATTAACCAGTGTTCTCTCCTGTTCTGATGCAAGGGAGGTGTAAAGGCTTTACATGCCAGCAGTCCATGAAGGTCCCTTTGTGCCAGGACAATGCCCTCCAGCAGAGCTCCCTACACAGATACCCAGTCCCAGAAAAAGGCTGAGCTCTGTTTCTACACAGGTGTTATTTCTGACAGTGTCAGGCTGTGCCCTCCCTGTCAGAGAACCTGTGCTGTTCCCTTTAGCACACAGGGAACCCAAAAAGGTTTGGAGCAAACAGGAGAAATAGCACTTTGACTAGGGGAAGCAGTCAGAATGTGCAGAAAGCCAGAAACATCAGATGAAAAAGCAAATTGCTTAGAGATACCTGAGGAAAGAATCTTAATTTCCTTTCAGAAACTTGGCTGAGTGTCTCAAACTGAGACAGGGGTAAATAAGTATTGGTCACTACAGGAACAGGGACGAAGATGGAGACAGCAGTAAGATTAGACATGTACAGAGTGGCTTTAAAATGTTAATTGCTTTGTATACTTGGTCAAGCATGAAGTTCTCTTTACATAATCACTCAGTGTATTTCAAGGATAATAATCTAACAGTGTAGCAGGTGGGATAAAAAGCAAACTCCTGCCTGTCTCAGCCTGTGCAAGCAAGGTTTGATGTGTATGTTGCATGGTGATCTCCAGATGCTGAGGCATATGTTGTCATTGGATACCTTTATTTTTTAGAGAGAGGTTAGATGGCTTTGTAACTTCTCACAGGTGCTGAGAATGTCTGAATTAAATAGATGTTTGTAGCAAGTCTATCAAACTGTGCTTCAGGAACCTGGCACCATTCATTTCCACTGTAGGAAGTATTAAAAAAACCCAAATCACACACCCCACACAGAAATACTGGACCTTCACTGTATCACATGTGATAACCTGTATCACATCACATGTGAAACTTCTCCTAGACTGCATAATTTGGGGAAGGTTATTTCATCTTGCACTGTTTCATGTCTGTTTGCTGACAGCTTTCTCCACTGTAACTCTGCTTTGATACTTCCAGCTTGGACTTCACAGCACCTCACAAGAGCAGCAGCTGTTGTGTACTTCTGTCATCACATCTGATTATTACTGTTTATTTTTCATTCCACATTTTATATTTTTGAAGCCCATCCTGTTCTTAGCAAGGACAGGCATTCAGTTATGGTACACCCTAGCTAATGATCCAAATATTCCTGGAGCCCTGGTGTTAGATCAGACTGTACAAACAGAACAAAGACAATCCAATCCCTCATTAGATATTGTGGGCTAAGAACCACGAGCTACATCTGACCTACAGGCTTGAAAGCACCATCACCTACAGTTTGATTTTGATTCGGACATACAGTAAATTACCTTTTAGTAAATGGCCACATTTGGAATGAAATGACATTTGGCTGCACCAGTTTCTGGACTGAAGGATGGAAGTACAGTGCTGACTCTGAAGGGCATTGCAGGTTTCTGCTGACCACCACCTGGATCATTTTAGCCGCTTCATGTCTGTTATTTCATCTGAAAAATGGGAATGATACTTCCCAGGAGTGCTGCCATATTTGCTGTTTGTAATATCTGTTAAGACTCAAACTAAAAACTTTTTAGGAATGTAAAATTACTTCTTCCATTGATTATTCTGAAATTACTGTCAAGACAGTCGTGCTTTGATTTAAGAACTGCCAGGGTCTCTTGTTACCTGCTTTAGGGGGTCAGAACACTTGGCAGCTGCTGAAATGGTTTTCCATCTGCCCAGGTCTCTTTAACACATGTATTGTAGTGCTGAGTAACTCTATTCATTCCAGCTTATGTCATCTTGGATCTTTCTTCAGGCCAAACTGAAACACTCCTGCTCACAATGAGTAGTACTACACTGCATAAAAAGTCTCATTGATTTCAGAAAGGCTTTCACTGATATGTTGTACTATTCATTGTTAAGTAAGGGAATAAATATCTCAGTCTGTCTCTGTAGAGTGAGAGCAACAGAAACTGGAGGATGGGGAGTGGGAATTACAGAGACAAGGAAACCTTTCATTTTAAAAAGATGCAAAGCAAATGTGATTCATCTGAATGTCTTAACTCTAAAGAAAAGCTTTCACTGGCAAATGATAGAATACAGTATAGTGGCTGACATCTGTGGTAAAGCAGAATTTAGAAGTCTCATAACAAACAAGAATATAAATTACTTGGCTGTTGCATCGTAAATTTTACCTAAACAGTGGAAGTTCAACTGAAGTATGACTTTAACCACTGAAGAATTCCAGGATGTAAAAGATACGGTGTTTCTGGGAGTGAGGCAGGGGTTTGTTTGGGTTTAGTTGCATTCATTTTCTGTCACATTTTACAGGCAGTTCCTTCAGATAATACATAATACACTTGCAGCACAGCTTCAGAGCTATTAAAAAAATAGGAGTTTAATTTAGTGGTTTTAAAGGCTGCATAAGGGCACGATAACACCTGAGTCAAAAGTATTTTATACCTGTAAATGTTTTGACCTTTGTGGCTCAGAGCCCTGCCAGAACAAACCCGACTCTCCTGGTACACACAGTGCTGAGCAGTGCTTGGCAGGCTGGCAGATGTGACTGTAGAAGGATGTAAAGAAGTGGAAGAGCCCCCCAGCTGCACGTGCAAGATGCAGTTTTTAAAAGAAAAACGCAACTCAGTGTGCCCTGCTGGTTTAGACCAAAACACATTGGAAGGTGCAGAAAACAGCTGTACCTTTCCTCCCATCCTAATGCCATCCCCACACTCTGCCACAATCCCCTTCTTCCTCCACACAGGAAGAGCACAAACATTGCCATTCCCATCTGTCCCTGAGTTCTGACGTTAATCTGTGCTTCATCCTGTGAGTGGGATGGGCTGGGGCCAGGGCAGGACGGGCTCTCCAAGGAAAGCTGTCCCAGGTGCTGAGCTGGCTGAAACAAGTGCTGTTCCTGTGTGTCTGTGTGTGCCCTGTTAGGACAGGCAATGGAACACACCTGGAAGTGTTTCTGGGCACAGAGCAGCTGCTGCTTTGCTTTGGTGATGCACAGCAGTGAAAACTGCTCAGCTGTGCTCCCTGGCCCTGCCACAGCACCACAGGGGGGTTTTCCTGGAGATGCATTTCAAGGTCTTGATTTTAATGGGAGTTACAGATACTTGGTTTGTCTGAAAACAAGACAAATTACTTAGACACGCCCTTGGAATGGCATTTGGCTGGTGTTTGCCGTTGCCTATTTCTGATTATTTTTGACTGCAGAATGATGAAGTAAGTTGATGAAAGTTCAACAATCATAATCTCATGCATGCTTTATTATTTCCATTGCTGCTGCACCCAGAATCCCCAATTAAAGCAGTTATGTTTGTGATTTGGGGGGAGTCTTTTCTTTTCAACAGATAAGCAAAAAGACAGTAATGAATTTTTTACCAGGCTACCTCTGCCTACTCAGCTTTCATTTAAAACAGACTGTCTCAGAAACAGGAAGAATTAAAGCACTGAAAATTTTCAAATGGACAGGTAAATCAGACATTTAGTCATGTTTGTGATTTTGCTGCCTCGAAGTTTTCCTGGAGAGCTGGTAAAGCAGAGAATAGTCTTCTGTCTCAGTACAAACCCTGAGCTTTATCAGTCCTTTTGCGACTCTAAGCCAAGCTCATCTTTCAGTTACATCAAATTCAGTTCAGTTAATTTTTTCTTGGCACAAGTCATTATTAACACTACTCAAATAATTCATATTTTCATAAAATCATAGAATAGCTTGGGTTGAAAGGGACCTTTGTTAAAGGTCATCTAGTCCAAGCTCCTGCCCCAGTGCAGGACAGGGTTTAGTGTTGGTCTTGGCAGTGCTGGGTTAGAGGTTGGCCTTCATGATGTTAAAGGTCTTCTCCAGTCTAAACAATTCAATGGCTCCTAAAATGACCAGAAAGTCATTAATTTTTTTTCTCTAGTTAGCAGGTTAAAGAGCAAGGCTCCATTGTATTTAATTAGAAGGAAATAGGAAAAAGGAATGTCTTGAGAAAACTCAGGAAGAGAAAAAAATAAATAAAAATCAGACTCCTGGGTTTAAAGAAGATCAGCAGCTGTTGGGCTTCTGAGGTCTTATGGCCTTCACCTCCCTCGCAGGTTACAAATGTACAGGGTAAGGTGTTCAGCAAGCACAGCCCCAGCAGCAGAGCCTGCACATGTCACACACCCGAGGTGCCGGTGACGCACGGCACATCCCGCCACGCGCCCAGCGTATTCCTCGCCGAGGAATCCGGGAGCTGCGCCTTTCAAGTCTCCCTCTTTGGCATTTAGCCAAGAGTACTGAGGCTTTGAAAAGCAGGATTGTTCTGAAAGGGGGGTGGCAGTTCCAAGCAGCCATTTGCTGGGGTATGGCACATCCATCATCTCCCTGTAATCCACGGCTGCATGTGCTCACATCACAGACAGTGCTCTTTTCACTGGCTGAGCGGCTGCAGCGCCTGCCAGAGAATCAGGGGGAACTGGCCAGCCTTCAAGATTTCTTCACAAGGACTTCTTAATCAGCTCCCATGCCTCTGTGCTCTCATGGCTGTGTGTCTGGTAATTTGCTGTACTTTATGTACACTCTGTTCATCATACAGATTGGCTTTTTACTTTGTGCAGCAATTCCTCTCACTTTGCCAACACCTTACCATTTGCAGCTTTAATGCCTATCGATAGCACTTCATCAGCAATAGCTGCCAGTGTATATTCTTTTTACAAGATGTTCACCCTTGGTTTTTATAGATAGTTACAAATTTAGTCACAAACTGATTGAATACTTTGTTTTCATTTGCTTTTCACATGGAGTAGATTCATCAAAATGAATGGATCATCGGAAGACTGAAAACAGTGATGGAGAAGCTTCTCTAGGATGGATTAGTGTCCCAGGCCAGAGTCAGCTCTGACAAACCCATCCCTATGTGCCTTGTCTGGATTTTAAAACCTTCACCAAGAGGGCTTTCACAGCATCCCATAGGCAGCTGACTGCATAGCCCTAATGCTGGTCCTCGTCCCACTGCCAACACACAGTCCCTAATTTGATTTTCCTCTGCCATGGGAATCTCCACTCCCAGACTGAGCCATGGGAACCTGAGCAATTGCCTTGTTAGCCAAGCCAGGGCAGAGAAGGCATTTAATACCTCCATTTTTGTAGTGTCCTCTGTCACCCTGAACCATTTATCACATTTCTCCTGGTCTCCCTTTCCTGTGGCCCTTCACATCTGTGCCACTTGCAGTGCAATTGGAAGTTTTGCTCTCCTGTTTGTCACCATGTGCCCCTTTTCCTTTTCCTGTCTGGCTGAACAGGGGGACACCTGATGGAGCTGTGTGGTGCCACCACTTCTTTGCCTGCCCATGCTCTGCCACACTAATTGGAGATAGTTTGGTAAAATTATTTCTCTCTGACAGACATCAGTTTTAAGCAAAATCTCTTACCAGAAAGCATCCCTGCGTAACTGGATAGTGAGAGTAAAGTCCAGAGCAAACCTGAGGCATTTCTCCCAGTCCACTTTGAAATGCACGTTGGTGTAAGGATTGTAACTCACAAGTCAAGCAGTTTGCTTCTAATTTTTTAATGGAAGCTGGTGGAAATGTGGCGTGGGGAAGAGATTGTGCATCAGCCCATGTACAAGGAATTGTTTTGCTAAGGGATGTTCCTACAGTAATCCTGGCACGAACAAGGCTTGGTATTTTACAAGGAAACTATGGTATTAGTTCCATTAAAGTTGCACAGAGTTGCGTGACCACTGTCACTCCACGTCAATTTTTTTCATTTACTATCAGTGGCAGAACTAAACTACCTTTTGATATGCAGTGAGGTGCAACAATTTGTTGCAGAGAAACATACAAAATTGTACCTTCTCCCTCCTTCTCCCACTCTGTAGCTAGAAATAAATGCTCTGAGTGTTGCAAGGTCTCATCTCACAATATCTTCTGCTTTTTGGAATATCCATGGTGGAACTGAGGGGTTCTTATGGCTGAGTGACACATGACAGGAGTATTTCTGTTTCCTGTTACAACAGCCTGGTTTCAGCTTTGGAGATGTCAGGAGCCTATAGTGCTTGAGTGTACCAGGTCAGTGATAGAGGGATGTCTCAGTGCATATCCCAGACTTGGATACACACGTGGTCAGTTGGAGAAGATTCAGTGAAATGATCAGTTCTATCACTTCTAATTATTTTGAATGGTTCCAATATAAATTTGGAACTAGAGGGCTGTAAATCTGTGGGGTTTCTAGTTTAGGGTTTGATTGCAACCTTATGGATGGCTGGTAACTTGGTAACTGTTCTGGATACCAGTAAATGTTGGGGTTTAATTGAATGTTAAAATGTCCACTGTTGTTCTTTGCTGCCCTTTAATTACCATTGTTTATATCTTCCCATTTTTGATTTGACAGTAGGGCATGAATGCTCCAGTCAAGATCACAACCTTGGCTACTGTAGCTGCACAGAAATTACTGTCCATGTCCTGAAGAGCCTACACAGGCCAGTAGAGAAAACTGCATGGTTGCAAATCATCTTCTGAGCTCCTTTTCTTTTTACAGTTCATGGTTCAGGGAACACTATTCAGCAGCAGTGGTTAGAAAGACTCTTCCATTCAACTTGCACAGTCTCTGCCTGTCTGGGAAATTGTTACCTCTGCTTTGTAACACACCAGTCTTTATGAACCTTTGTTTCAGATCTCTAATCTATCTTTAAATTAGGTATTTTTCCTGGCTACCTCAGTTTGCAGTGCTTTCTCCATCATCTGGCTCCAGTTATGTGAACCTCACATGCTATCTCTGAATAAATGTTCTTTGAAGTTATAAAGCAGAAAGATGCCCTTGGTAAGCTGCTTTGATTCAGCTGCTTCAAGCAGGAAGAGCACAGTTGAGGTATAAATGTTAATTTCACTGATCTCAACTCAAGTTAAATAAGAATTTAATGAAGTCCAACAGATGCTCAGTTTACTATACCTGAAAACCTAGTTTCTCCAAAGTCTTTACCCAAGTAGACAGTCTGTGATGTTTTCTTTTCCAGCAAAGGATGTATTACTTGGCCTAGATTTTTGTAAAATGTCAGGTGACAGGAATGGGCCTACTGAGCCAAATCCAAGGTGCTTAGTGTTCTCTGGGGGAAAAAAAATCTTAACTGCTTATTCAGTTTTCAGATGGGATAGGGTTAATTTTCATCTTAGTACGATGCTGTGTTTTGAATTCAGGATGAGAATAATGTTGATAATACTCTGATGTTTTGATTGTTGTTAAGCAGAGCTTATCCTGAGTCAAGGACTTCTCTGTTTCCCATGCTCCACCAGTGAGGAAGTGCAGAGGGAGCTGGGAGGGAGCATGAGCAGGACGCCTGACCTGAGCTGGCCAAAGAGAGATTCCATGCCACGTGCCCAGTATACAAACTGGGAGGAGCTGGCCAGGAGGCACTGGTCACTGCTCGGGGACGGGCTGGGCTTGGCCAGCAGGTGGTGAGCAACTGTGCAGTGCATCACTGACTTCCCTTGGGTTTTAGTCCTCTCTCCTTTTCATTACAGTTATTGTTAGGTTTACTTTTTTAGGTTTTTTTTTATTCTCCTGCCCTTAGAGATAGTGACAGGGGACTGAGCCAGCAGCTGTGTGGTACTCAGCTCCCAGCTGGGGTTAAACCACGACACTGCTTGAGCTGGTTCCTGAATGTGAGCCCTGAGGAGCAGACCTCTACCTGCTGTGTCAAACTGGTGACCTGAGCTCATGGCCCAGCCCAAAGTCCAGTTTGTCCGTGCTGGTTATGACTCAGGTCTCAGCCAAGGCCAGGAGCAGATTGCAGGGGTGGAGAACTAGCACTCAGAGCCTTGCCCCCACAGAAGGATGAGCCACCTGCCATCATGCAGATGCATGAATGTTTGGCGTGCATCAAAGTAAAATTCAAATTCTTAATTAAAAAGAAAAACCCTTCGTAATCCTAAATGAACAAGTATATACCTACATTCCAGATGGTATCTTATGAAGCCCTTCTGCATTTGTAAATTCAAGGATCTCCTATAACCTTGTGGTGTCAGTGATATGTGGCATAAGTAGATTATAACACAGTCAACTTTGACTGCAAATTTCTTCTTACCAAGATGGAATCTGCATGTGAAATGAGGTTTGCTAGGCCTAGACATCCACAGGCTGGCCCAACTTGCACAGCAATCCCAAGTACAGGTTCACATCAGAGATTTTAATTATTGTCTCCAAACATCAGGCAAGTAATCTGCATTTTGAAGAGTCTCTACATGGGTATTTACATAATTTGTGTTGTACAAAGTCCACTGATGTGTATTTGCATAACAGACCACAGCAGTGCCGACATATCCATCGCAGCACACGGTGTCAACTCTCATGAACTTCCAGTGGGTTTTTCCCTTTACTGGAGCTCCTGTGACAGAAGGAAGTGGCAGTAAAGAAAGTATATATCACTGATACATCTCAGAGCAGGCTGAGGGCCTGTCAAAGCTTCCTTGGCTAGCTGGAAACACAAAGAGGTCAAGCCACCTGCTCAGTCACCTGAGAAGTGCTCTGTGTATGTTCACGGCAGTTCTGTGCATAGAAGCAGCAAAGATGGTCCTTCATGTTCATCAGAGCCCACTGAATGCCCTCATCTGGGATTCCCACTGCTCTCCACATGCTTCCAGCAAGACCCTGATGCTTGCATGCTCTCCAGCTTCCTCGTCCTTAAAAACAAGCACTTCTTGTCACCACCACCCACCCTAAGCCCCTTGACATGATCCACTGGATCCATGCACAGGTGCCTGCAGAAGGACCTTGGGCTTTGTCACTGGTGTCACCTGGGCAGTCAAGCTTGAGTACATCAGTGTAGAGAGAAGCCAGACCTTTGGGTTCCAGTGCAGGGTTTATCCCTCTCAAAATGGTGTTTTTAAGCATTCTCATGCTGGAAATAATGCCTCAAGGGGGGTTTAGCCCATGAGGGCTAATGGCAGTAATGTTTTTTTCCTTTTGGCCAAGTGAGAGAACCCTGGCTAAGGTGAAGTTGAGCAGTGTTGTAACCCAAAAAAGGGGATGATTTGTAGCCATCAGTCTGTTATGTACCAATGTTGGCAGACTTGTTCAGCTCAGTCTGATGCTTTTGCTGTAGGTGACTCCATGAAAATTGGAGGGAGCAGTTCACATCCTTACAAAAACAGAGAAAGGGATCATTGCCAGCTCCAAACAAGAATTTCCTTCCTTTGATTTGCCCCACAGCCTGAACACTGACAGAACATAGCCTTATGCATACCCTAATGGATGGGGCTTTGTTTTTTAAGACTTTCTATTAGAAAAGTTTATGTTTTACCCTGGTTGTATATCTCTTTTCAATTTGTGTTGATTTGGGTATTCATCATCTTGCTGACTGTGATAAGGGTTCATCAGTTTCACTGCATGCTACTAATAAGATAATGCTTTTAAGCCATTTGGTATTTTCACATGAAACATGTTCTTGCTGCTGCAGCTCCTCAGCAGACTGATGGCTCTAATCATCCTCTCCCTGTCAATAACTGTCAGCTGTGATGGAGCTGGAGTTCTGGCCAGCCAGATAAACCTGGAATGTGAAATAGAGGATGTGCAATGCTGAAGAGTTGCCAGTCTAGAGCAGGAGAAAAGACTAATTTAAGTTTCCCATACCTGACTCAAGAGTTGAATCAAACCTAATGCCACAATGTTTTTCTGTACTACTCCTGATGTTCAGGCTAAAATTTTTTAATCCAGGATAATATCTTGCCACAGTTTCTTTTGATTTCAGTTCTGAGTGAAATTAAATACTGGAAAGATTCAATAAAAAGAATTTCCTACCGATTGATATAAGGACTAGAAGTATTGTTTGGCATTACAACTAATCCTTTTTATCATCTAGATTAAAAGCAATCAGATGCTGTGTAGACTGAGGTGATTTCAATGTTTATTCTGTAATTAAACATCTATTATTATTATTATTATTATTATTATTATTATTATTATTATTATTATTATATCCTATGTGAACCTCTTTAAGAGATCTTTAGTATGAGGTTCTATGGCTGCTCAAGAAATGACAGAAATACAGGAAGCATTTTAAACCCTCTCTGTTGCCATTGAGATCTGGTGACTTCAGAATCTTAAAGCAGGGATTGTATCTGCCCAGGTTTCTAAGGGAGCAGTGGGAATAACTGGAGGAATTTGACTGGCTTTTAAAGAATAAGGAATGATGAGAGCAGCCTTCTTGCAGGGTGAAAAGACCCTTTCAGAGATCTTTAGGAGATGCTCGTGATTATTTTCCTGTGGCTGCCATGCTGGAGTTGATGTGAGTTGTGGTCACTCTCTCCAGGTTTCGCTGAGTGCGTGCAGTGCCTGTGTTGAATTCTCCCTGCCTCTTTTTGAACGCTGCTGAGCTAAAAGGGCTCTGCCCTGAGTCCCAGCCCTTTGGTGGGAGGGGAGTTCTGCAGTAGCTGATTTTCTCCTGCTCGCTCCTTGGGGATATGAGATCTGCTTATGCTGAAATGTGAGAGCATGGCTTCCTGAGCAGAGAGCAGTCCATGCTCCTGCCCCCTGCTGCCATCTCCCTGGGGAGGCATGAACACATCTCATGCAGTGGCACAGAGCAGTTTCTATTGTCACTTCTCTTTTGGCTGACACCCTGTTAGTTAATTGATCAGTTCTTTCCATTGTATTTTGGGCTAGTTTGCTTCCAGGGTAGACCCAGGTAGTCCAAGCAGAGCCTGCTTTAGGCTGAGATGCCCCTCCCTGCACAACTCCTCTGACTGGACAGACTTGACCCAGACAGACCTGGGTGCAAGCACGCCTTGTAAATCACTCACAGGAAGGGTCTGAGCCCTGGTATCATCTGTCACTGCAGATGGCAGATTCCTCTCTGCTCTCTTACCACTCGGTGTGATCCCACAGGCCTGTGCTGGCAAGGTCTGGCTGAGGAGAGCAGACCTGCAGAGTATCCTCCAGCACAGCTCCCAGGGCTCATGTGCACAGCCAGCTGCACAAACACAAACCATGGAGGGCTTTTGGAGATGGAGAAGGATCTAGAGAAGCCTTCTGCCCCTAGGGCTGGGCAACAGCTGACTGGGAGTGTTGAGAATCTCACTGGTGTGTGAACACAGCTCGGGCAGTAGCCTGGCACCCCAAGGAAGCCTGAAATTCCCTGGGGAATGGCCTTGCTGTGCACAGGTTGTAGCCTACTCAAACCTGACCTTACTTTCAAGCTATGTGGTTGTCTTCTCATGGCATGAAGAAACTGTAAATGATGCTTACGTAGACCTGTGAGTGTTTTCAGAACTACTTTTCAGTTCTAGACCTGAGGGCTGAGAGATATGCCTAACTTAAGCAGGTGGGTAATAGTATTTATCTTGGTGCTCCAAGTTCTGTTTAAAGTTAAGCAAAGTTTAAGGGAACTTCCAATCCTGCTTTTAAGTTGAACTTACACTGCTGAAGTATAAGATCATATCCAGGCCTGTTACAAAATGGAGCGCTCTATGTTTAGAGCAGCAGAGCTAAATTAAAATCCTCATTACAAATGTCAATTTCAAGTACAATTAGCAGGTTATGAAAAGGTTGGATATTCATAAAATGTAAATTTTGAAACCAGAAAAGGTACAGTTTCTCCTTAAGGGAAAGAGTGCCAATAACACATGCTCCTTTTCTTCACAAGAAATGGAGGAATGTCTGGGGGAGCGGAGTTGGGATGGCTTTAAATATTTTTGTACTCCCTTCCAAAATGCGTTTATAGTTTTCCCCACATACAATTTAATTAAGCCTTCGATTTGACCTTTGTATTGAGCAATAAAAGTTAACTGGGAAAGATGTGAGTAGAAGGGGAGCACAAACAAAGCATGCCCCACGTCAGCCAGTGTGAGAACTATTTCTGTAACTAAAACTAATGAGATCATCAGGACAAAAGCAAGAGCCAAAGCATTTTCAATTATTACTAATATTTTTCTTCCTCGAGCCAGTTTATATATTTCTTAATTACAGCTTTGAGCTGTGGCGTGATATTTAGCAGATGCCTTCAGCACTTGGCGTGCTGATCACTTGCACACTCCAGACTGGCAGGGGCACCTAATCTTTGAAGTCTGGAGCTCACATTCATCTTTAACCATAAAGGTCAGCCCTGCATTCCTCACGTCCCCCCCAAACTCCCATTAAGTTTAATAGGAGTTTGGAGCATGTGAGGCATGCGGCATCAGGATCGCTCTCAGTCTTCTTGATATTACCAATGAGGCATGTACACAATTTCCAAACTTAGCTAATTAATTGCACCATACAGAAGGCTGAAGGCAGAAGGCTGTCACAGGGCTTTTGAGTTGTTTCTTTTATTACAAGAAAGTTACAACAAATGTTCCACAGATTTACTGGGAACATCATGTTTTACAGATACTTCCATGCTGTGTTTCAGGATATCATGTCAGCTGTGCTGCACTACGTACGAGGTATCTGGCAAACTAAACAAGCATAAACATGCAACCACAAACATGTGCCTAGGACTGGACTAAAACCAGATGTTTCCAGGAAATGTAAAAGATGTTTGGAGTGTCTTAAGCTTATACTTTCAGCTTCTCTGCATTTGAATAAGTCTCATATTAATATGAACAAAATGACAAAAACTTTTCTTGCAAATGACTGATTGATTAATGGAAGTACTGCTGAATCACACAAGGTTTGTTAGGTTGGATTATTTCTTCCCAAGGAAAAGATGGATTGTTCCTGCTTGACTTTTACCATGGCAGGAGCTGAGGCAGTTCTACATGTGGGTTTACTTTTAAACCCAGAACAAACCCAGAGTTGTATTGTGGCTCCTGAAAATCCTGCAGGGTTTGCTATGGTCACTGTATATCAAAAGCCAAACACACACAGTGACAGGTTTCCTTAGAGCAGGACAGCTGAGATAATGGCCTGCTCTTTCTGTGCACGTGTATATTGCACTCAGATATGTATGGACTAAAAGATTGCCTGGGAAAAGGGGAAGGAGCTGCCATTTCATCTAGGGGTGGCTTCTCAGCACCTGACATCTCAAACTGTCTAATGGGTTCCTGCCTTTTCTTTATTGCATTTGAATTAATTTCTGAAAGTTCCAGCCAATGTTATTTCTTTTGGAGAGTGGGTATGGCCCTCAGACAGAAGAATTTGCATCCAGAATGTGCAAAATGTACAGGAAATAAAGTAGTTCTTTCACTGGTCCACAGGGAATGGCAATCTGCCAAAGATCACACAGAGACATAGATAATCCTGGTCCCAATTTATGATTATCCCCTCACTCATTCTTTAAAAGAAGAGAAAGTTCTTAAAAAGAGAAATGGCAAGATCTCAGAATTGAACTGGCACACATCATCTTACCCCCATAATCTTATCTCACAGGTCTTCTGGAAAGGCTGGCCTGAACCTAATGCCACTCAGTGGGGAGAGTGGTCTATGCACTTAAAACTCCTGGAGTTCTTTCTTTTTCTGATTAAAGACTTTTTTTTTTCCTCCTAACACCAGGTTTCTTTAAAAAGGTATGTGAGGAAAAGACTCCTCTGGACACCACGTTCTCAGGCTGAAATAGAAAATGGTAGAACAGTACATACAGAGCTGTTCATTGCTCCCTTCTTCTGGCTCCACAAAGCATACATTACACCCACCTTTTACTGACTGGTATTACACAGATGAAAATAACAGACTCCAGAATTTGGAGAATTGCATCATGAGTTATCATACTTTAGGAGTTCTCACATTCCCATTTCCACAGCATTTCTGTTTCCATTTGTCTGCTCCAGCTGTAACTGGAAATAATTAGTGCTGGCCTTAATGTCAAGATAATGAATTATTTGGAAATTGTTGGTACATTTTATGGCGACAGCATTGTTTTGCAATTTCAGAGCTTCTTCCTTTGAATATGTAAAAGTAATTTCAGCTTTTGCTACCCGAGGTGATAAAAAGCTAATAATAACACTGCAGCATCTACTGTAATTTAAGAGCCTGTTCCACCAAGTTGCACCTAGCTTTAATTTTCTTATGAAGCTGTCACCAAACCCAAGCCTGTGATCGAAGGGAAATTTATCAAGCAACAGAGCTCCAACGTGGAGAGTAACTGCAGGTGCTGACCAGTTCACTTCAGACCTGTATTATGAGTGTCATTATACCCATGATGAGGCATTCAAAACCAAGGTATTAATTTGCTATCTTAGATGCTGACAGTCTGTCTTTTCAAAGCACAGTGTTTGGATGAAAGTCTAGAAAGAAATGGGTAGGTCTGACTTGATGTAATTAACGTGGGGAAAGCAGAAATAAACAATCTCTGCTTCTTTTGTCTCTCCAAATAGCTGGGTTCAAAGTTCTCTCTAGCAGCTCCTGGTTAAAACTGATGGAAACGTGTCCAGCATCCCTACATTATGGGCACGTGGATTGATGAGCATGGATTCTCTGCTGGCAGTGCCCCACTCCATTAGAAACCAGGCTGCTGTAATTAACATTTACAGGACTGGTCTGGCAAATGTCTCTGGTTTGTTTTTATTCTGCCTCCCCTCACAGAGGCTGTATCCCTGTCTGGTGAGAGGATCTGCAGCCTTAGAGGCACGCAAGCTGTTGGACAGTCACGGGTGTAGTGCCTGATGAGCAGAGGTCCAGTCATTTACCAGCACAGAGAAAGGACTGAGCTCAAATCAGATCAAGAGAAGGACAAAAATGGAAGGAGGTTTCTGTTAAGTAGCTGAACTTGTTCATCCCTTGGCAGGACAGCAGGAAAAATGAACAGATTAAAGCAGACCCTGCTGATACCACTCACTAGAGAGCGGTAGCATGCAAGAACACCAATAAATAGTTATATCTTTGATAATCCCTAGGAGTAGCAAACTGAAAACCATTTGGCCTAGGAAGGGGGAACTGACAGCTTGGGTGCCAATATGACTTGAACTTCTGTCTGATGACCCAATAATAACCTAAAAAAATTCTAATGGCATTGTTTTGTCCCAGTATCTTCAGTACCTCCGATTCAGGTGTACTTTAACATTTGAAAGGCATAATCAGCCCTCACTATAGGGGAGGTTTCCTGTTCCTAAATTAGATGTCAGTGACAGTTTTGGTTGTCCTGTCATCCTAAGCTGGTCTCTCTGAGGAGTACTATTGATCCATAGAGGTATTCATGAGTAGCTCAGTGCTGTCGGAGCAGCACGTGCATCACTGGGCAGCAATCTGCGGTTACACCTCAGAGGTGAAGATAATACTGAACACTCTAAACACTGAGGTCAAGTCATTTTCATTCTGTGTTTTGTTTATACTGTCAAGATGTGAGTTTAGCAGCAGTTAACACAGATGAGAGTTCAGCTAAGGAAGTGGACTCAATCCCCTGGACTAACTAAGCTGTAATCATGGGGCCTGGAGGAGCTCTGAGCCATCTTCAGTGACCCCAGCAGACCCTGTCCTCGGCAGGAGTCCCAAAAGGCTGCGCAGAAAGGCTGCTTTGGCAGTCAGCTGCCTTCACTAAGCACCCTTTTTGGCAGGATCTGAATATTCTCACTGAGAGCCTGGATGAGAGAACAGCACAGCCTCTACTGCAGTGGCTGTATCACCACCATGGTGCAGTGGTAAATAAACAGCACAGAACAATATTCACATGCCAGTGTCCACAGGCCATCCCATTGCCAGGTTGAGGTGAGCTGACGCCTTCAGAGAGTTTAACCACTCCATTTCTGGAATGGAGAGAGGGACTGGTGGTGGAAGGAAGTTTCTAGTGATGGAGAAAGCTTCTAATGGGCAACCATATGGCTTTTAAAACTCAGAAGGTAAATAGGAGAACAAACCAAAGCTGTGAGGTTTGGTGGGTTGGTTTTATGAAGTCATACTCTGGGGGCTGGATTCATGGGTGCTGAACATCTGGGGTTTGCTCTGTTTAGACTGAAGTTTCATTTCTGTGCTAGTCTTCACACTAACACTTTTTTCTTTCCTAGCATGATCAGTACTTTTTTGCCTTTTGAATGTCAGTAGTAGACTGAACATAACCATCTCTGACTCAGAGAAAAAGATTTAAGAGGAAAAACTCATTTAAGTCAGAGTCTCTCAGCCAAAATCGTGGCATGAGTAAGCAACAAGAACTCTGAGGGAAACTAGAATGAAACAGAAAATCTTTATATTGCTGAAATTTGTGCCTTAAAAACCAAATAGAGGATTGAAAAGGATTTTGAGCTGAAGTGAAAGCTAAGCCATTTTTATTTATTTTTAAGAAAGGAGAAAACAGAGCATTTAAAATAAAATGCCAATTTTGCACAATGAGATCCCAAATTAGAATTGGCCATGAATAGCATTGGAAGATCCTCTGCTGTGAAGACAGAGAGAGAATTCAGAATGGAGTCCTTCCCCTGGAAAAGATAAAGGCAGAATTTTCTAATGTATTATTTAATGCTTTTTATGTAGTGCATTAAGCAGTCACTGAGAGGAAAGCTTTTAAAAACCAACAGTCTCTCTGATAGCATTAAATCTTACCCTAGATTTTTGTTAAAGTCAATAGTAAGAAAATAAACGAATTAATACATTTCAGTCTGCCCGATTTATAGCCGCCAATCAAGTTACAATGCTGGACATGGCCAGCAGAAAGAGGGGAATAGATTTACCTGAGTGAGGTCTTAATTTAATCAGCTGGCCCCAGAGAGCTGAAGTCAGCAGGCTGGGATGATATAAGAGGCAGCAGAGAAATAGTGCCTTTACTGCAGTTGCAAAGGAGAGTGACAGTGATGGAAAGGACTCGAGGCAGTGTCAGAACACACCTATTTCCATGATTTATTCTTAATTTACTTTAATGACAGTCTGAAGGTTGTACATTTTTCTTTAAATGTCCTCAGAATACTGATATTTTCTAAACATTTCGAGCATGCTTTTTCTCCCCCTTCTTTCTGTGGGCTGTGAGCAAGTTGGAATCACAGAGGAGCTCTGCTGCACTTTGCCATAAGGAATTTCGAGCACAATGTCAGAATACCCTTTTCCCAAAGTATGCCTTGCCAGCTGCTGTCCCTTCACTGCAGTCCCTCTTGAGTCAGGTGCAGGAATGACACATTCCTCTGGGATTAATGTTGATATTATGGTAAAATGGAGGAATTCATTGCATTTCTTTTACAGTTTATTCTGGCAAAAGAACAATGTGTGCTTTCCCAATACAATAGCTCATTTTTAGTATCAAGTGAATTTATTGATGGTTGTTCAGAACTACTGACATGCAGACAATGATCTCAGATTACATTTACATTTCTGGAATACTTTCCATCTTTCCAGCTTCTGCCAGGAACTTGCTTCTGTGATTCAGAGTTTTCATTTTAAGATTGGACTGCTGTTTCATCTGCATTACAAATCCATGCCTTTTGCTTTCTTTTGTATGTGCACTGCATTCATTAGTATCACAAATCCTTTAAACTTGGACCTGAACATTTATTGTTAATTATAAATTCTTCCAGGTAAGCATTTGTTCTTTCCAAGCACACTGGTATGCTTCTACAGATTGACTATAAAATCATCATCCCTTCAGCAGATGAAATTGTTTGTTTGTTTGTTATTTCTCCACAATGCCAGTGAGAGGTTTAAGGGCAATATGGTCTCAGTAATATTTGCAAATAGCTTGGAAATGTCCTCATAACGAAAGATTTATTATTTTCTCCCTATTAAAAAAAAATCCATGTTTTTGTAACAAAGGGCTACTCCTACTTTCTTCTGAATCCAATTCTTTATATAAAAATACATGGAATTGCCTCAAAGTGCATCTGGAGGGAGAAGTCTTCCAGTGCTTAAAGGAGACTTACAAGAAGGGGGAAGAGTGACCTTTACACAGGCAGACAGTGAAAAGGACGAAGGTTAGTGATCTTAAATGAAAAGAGGAGAGATTTAGGTTAGATACTAGGAAGAAGTTCTGTACTCAGAGGGTGCTGAGGCCCTGGCACAGGTTGCCCAGAGAAGCTGGGCCCCATGGATGCCCCATCCCTGGAAGTGTCCAAGGTCAGGTTGGACAGGGCTTGGAGCAACCTGGGACAGTGCAAAGTGTCCCTGCCCATGACAGGGGGGGTGGAACAAGGTGATCTTTAAGATCCCTTCTAACCCAAACCATTCTGGGATTCTGTCAATACCCAATCTCCTGCAGAACCCACCAGCCTGGAGGGTGTTCCACTGCGACGTGTTATGAAACCACTCAATCCTAACACCACGTTTTAAAGCATGAGCTAGTTCCCAGCCCAGGTGAAGCTGAAGTTACTTTCTGTGAGAGAAGATCAAGTTCTGAGCCCAGCCACTGCAATGCAGAATACCTGTTATTCTGCTCAGGCTGTGTCTGTGAGTAGACAAGGAGAGCCAGGCAAGCAGAAAAGAGTTGTTGAGCAAAACAGTGGGTGCTGAGGACAGAGAGCCACGCTGAGCCCAACTAAAACACGAGTGCAAGTGCCCCATCAGTCTCCATCCATCTTTCAGTTATTCAGAGTGAGTGTACAACATGTTCCAGTAATATTTAAATATGTTCAAGCACTATTGAAAAGATGTGTGATTAATCTCATGTTTACTTTCATGTTTTCAGATATACTCAAGGACAAGAAAAACCATCCAGAAAACAGAAATGAACCAAAACCAACCGCGAAAAAGATTGCCACCACAACCACCACAAGCACTGTCAAGTCATCCTCCAAACACAGTGCAACTGGAAATGGGAGCAGCCCAGCCCTGAGTCCCTCCCTTGCTATTGTGGCAGCACTAGCAGTTCTGTGGCACTGTTCCCTGTAGCTGCATTACCCTGCAGATGCTGTGCTAGTGCTCCTGTTCACTGTCAGTGATACCTGCAGCCTTACCCGACTGGAAACAAATGGAAATGGCTCTCTAGTTGATGTGATTTGTTAGGATAAATAAGAAGTGAAATGCTGGAGTTGGCAGATACCAAGTGTCATCACTTACAATGTCTGAAGATAGCCTTTGGCAAAGCCCACCCAAGGTACAGCGAGGATGATCACAAGGGTCTGAGTAGCTTAAGTTATGGGGTAGAAATAACTGAAAACACAGAAATTGTGTATGTGTGTGTTACTGTTTTTATCAATTTCATTTGCTAGAATCTGACTGGCTGTTGTTTATTTGTTTAATTTTTCTGGTAAGTTATGTGAATGGTCAGTCTTCAAATTCAAGGCAATCCATTCTTTGGTTTTTTTAGTGCACAGCTAACAAACTGTGCTACAGTTCATAGAATCACAGAATGTTATGGGGTTGGGATGGACCTTAAAGATTATCAAGTCCCAACCCCCCTGCCATGGGCAGGGATAACCCCACCAGCCCAGGTACCAGGTTGTTCCCCTGTACGGTGAAGTGCTCTCCACCAGCTTGATGAAATTCCTGAGTGGTCAAGAAGATCAAAGCATGTTTGAAACTTCTTTTCACTCCTATTATTTAGATTGTAGGAAGCAACATAAAAACATATGGTGTGTCTAATATATCAGTATAGTTGCCTTAACTGTGGAAAAAAATAGAACCACTTTGTTTACTGAGAGACACAGATAGTGAGTTTCCCTGCCCCACAAAATGTCATTACCAGATGCTTAAGCATATGCTCAAGGCTTATTGGATGAATGTCCAGCAAAGGGAAACATAAATAAACATAGTGTTTTATCCACTTGAATGCAGCTCGGTACAGAAAAAAAAGAAAAAAAAAAGATAATTCAGTTCAAACTTACTTTGCCTATGAGATGTTACATAGAAACCAGCTTAAGTTTTCCATAAAGGTCCTAGAGATATAAATTATTGGGAACTCCCATTAGGCACTAACTAGATTTTGTGCATTATGGATCTCTGAAATCAACTGTTTCATAAACTATGTATTATTTAATTACATTTAATGTTTAAAATTTTGTATCACGTTAGGTGTAAATGTAAAACATTCTGAAATCTAGAACGTTCTCTGTTATGCTTCATCTTGATTACTACTCTAGAAAATGTCAAATGTGCATTATATTACAAGGCTATTTTTTTTAAGTCAGTGATACATTGATGCATTTTAACTTTTTGGATGAAAAAGTACTATAATAACTTCTAATGGGTTAAGAGTTAATTTGTGTTTTCCAACACCTGTTTACAGTGCCATTGAATATATGTATACAAACACAACTGTATGAATACAGTGATTAATATGATAAATATATGAAACATTAGAATTGTTATATTTACTACATTTCATAACTATTACAACCGTTTAATGGCCATTTTCATATTGTAGACTATTCTTATGTACAGTTTTGTAAGATTTAATGTAAAACACTTGCCTTTGGTTTTTGTAAAACATCTCTTTGATACTTGGTGTTACCCACTCACTGAGATTACTCAAAAGAAGAGCCCTGTATCTCACTAATCTGCTTCAGGCATTTTATTAGCAGCTTTGATTATAGAAGCCTGACTCAAAGAAGGTGCCATGGGCCAGGATTACTGCTGGGTGCCACCACACAGGAGGTGACAGTAGTACAGAACAAGCAGACAATAAGTGAACAAAGGCTCACTACACTTGCACGTTTCCAGACAGTATCTGTGAACATGTCTAATTATGTGTGCAAAGGTGGGGCATGAGTTTCATTTCCAGTTTTGGTTCCTAGGTCATATTTACAACATAAAGGTATGATCAGAACCATGGATGCACCCAGCTGCAAAGGCAGCATCTCTAAAGTGGCAGCAGCTAAATTTTCTAAAACATAATTCAGTTTTAATGTTGAAACAAGGAGACAAAATGGAGAAGAGAATTACATTAACATCCAAGTATTTTATGTTTTAACTCTGATTTTTCACAACAGTAAGGATATTAATATCCTTAAGGAGTGCTTCCCAGTCCGATCAGTGAAAATCAGTTTTCCCACAAGTATTTAAATGGCTGTCCTGTGTTTTCCAGGGTTTGTGAGCTGCACCAATCTATGGAACCATAATTAAAAATGCTGCTTCTTGTATTCATTTTCGGTGCCCTTTGGAACAGTGCTGTTTTACCTGCAGAGGTGTGCAGGTCCCATCATTTGTGCAGTGGAAGGACTCTGTAATGCCTGGCACTCTTAGAGAATCCTGCACTGTGATGGTGGAGTCAGACAGGAGCTCTCTGTGCACAAACAGAAATGTACCCCGGGTGCTCACACTCAGCACCTGCCCCACCAGGCACCCTGGCTTCACTGGAGCAATTCCTGTCTGACGCTTGTCAGTCTAACCACTGATTTAGTGTTCTCATGTGACAGTGCTCAGTCATCATTCAGGCACTGAAGGCGTCCATCAGGATTCCTATGGATAAGGTTTCAGGGCTGGGCTCTGATCCTGCCAGGTGTCAGCTGTGCAGTTTGGAGTTGTCAGATCTTTCTCACCTGCAGAGAGGGAACTCGAACAGCCAGAGCCAGGTGTGTTTCTGAGGTCTGTTCTGGAAAAGGTTCTAGCAGCGATCTCGCCAGCCACACGTTCAGCTGCAGCAGAGGGAGCTGCAGAAACCCCACAGGAGGCAAGTATGCAATAATTCACCCAGGGGTTCTTTGTTGCTGCTAAATGTCATAATTTTGCTAAACAGAAACCTCTGGAAAATCAAGGGTTTGGATTTGGGGCTTGGTTGGCAAATATTTGTATTCATCTCTCAAGCTAAACAAGACAACCCTTTAAAAGTTTCTGTAACAAAACACAGTAAGTTCAAATCGTGGGGTGAGATAGAATCAACTCATTTCTTTGGACTCAACCAATATTTTGATAGACACAACTTGCTGCAGAATGAGGGAAGAGGGCTCTACATCAATTAATCCATTTCATGCAAAAACACTTCTACACTGTAAGAAGAGTACTGGTCAAACCAACATGAAATATATTCACAATGAGCATCAAAAATTGTGCCATTTTAAAGGGCAATGCAGTTTATTTTTACTGGTGGTTTATGATATTTTTTCCCTCAGGATCAGTTGCATTTACATATTTAAAAAAGAATGTTTTCCATCAAACAAACCATCTATACCAGCAAAGGTAAAACCAACTGGCTGTATGATAAAGGAGGTATTCATTTTCAGATTAATAAGATACCTGCTTTACAAAGTCTTATTTTGTTACCCAGGACACTGTAATTATGATGTAATTACAAAGGTCTAAATTCAAAATACTTTTGAACTTGTCTATGTAATCTCAGTGTAAAATAAGGTACCAGTCTAAGAGCATTGCTGTAGCCTCGCCTAACAGTTACGAATTGTATTTACCCACTGCTTTCTGATTGTTTCTTGTTTTGCTATGACTTTTTTTGAATATTTTGCTGTGCCCACATTTGTGAATGCCAGCATTGGAAAGTAACTGCTGTCATACATTTGTGAGTAAAATCAATGTACAATTTTCTTCTGGGAGTGATGCAGGCTTTTTACCAAATCAGACAAAGCTGCCATGGGCACAGTGTCAGTTCTTAGTGCTTCACTGCTCTTCAGGCTCTGTGTTCCTGTAAGGGGCTCAGGTCTGTGTGTCCCCAGTTCCCTTCCTGGCTGTGAAAGCACCAGGGAAGGATGAGCGTGGGTGGGCAGAGGCGTGGGTGGCTGCAGGGTGCCAGGGCATGGCAGCCTCCAGCTGGCTGCTCTGAGCCCTGAGCCCAATGTTCTCAGCTAAATTCAAGCAGCTTTTACACCTCTCCAAATCATCTCTTGGAGACTGGCCAGGCAAAGAGCAGCAGAGAATCAAGAGACTGCACTTTTAGACAACTTCACAGCCACCTGCTAGGAATTGGACATATTTTTTGCAGTTTAGATGCTTTACACAGTCTGGCCTCTCGCACTTTTTTCTGGCTTGCACATTGCCAGTGCTGTGCCCTCTCTTCTAGTGCAACTTTGTTATTGCATAAGGAACTGTGATTCTGATCTCTCAGTAATGAACCTTTTCAGGTAAAAATGTCTGTCAGAGCTTGATAAGGGCACACAAATAATTCTGTCCAGCTGTGTTGACTTCACAGGCCCCGTGTGAGGGTATCTGGCTGGGAGATTCACATCTCTCTGATCTCTTAAATCAGATCTGTGTTTAAAAAAAGCACTATTTCCTTTTGATACCAAGACTGAAAATTTAAATTTGACTCTCTCATCCTGGATGAATCTTCTTCATGTTGTCCTAATGGATGTTGTGTACAGACTTGATTTTAATATTAGTCAAGCTTTTTTGCCCATATTTACTGAGATATTCAGTATTGCACATTATTAGGTTTGAGCAAGGTCTATTCAAGTGAAAAGAGCTGAAACACACTTTGAAGTAAGACACTGAGTAGGATAAAAAATCCACAAAGTTCCTACATTCCTGAATGGAACTCTTCATATTAAACAGAGTTTACACTCAGAATTTCCTAGCTAGCATGGTGTCAAGAGGGATTTCAGCTTTTTATTGAAAGTTGATAAGCTGTCTACCCATTTTAAAGTGGAAATCAGTTGATATACATGCTTTCCTCATGTCTCCTCATGTGGTCACATTTAGCTCTGTAGGAGACATTCCCTATCTTGCACATTTTAAGTGCTTAATGTTACAACTGGCTGTAAGTACAAAGCATTTCTTTTCATTTATAGCATTTCACTGTTCTCGGTGCTTCTTGTAACGACATATGGCATATGTGTCAGTGAAAAGTGAAACATCTTCCAGTCAATGTCATTACTGCTCTGACATGTGTTAGTCAAAAAGAACACAAGTCTATCTTCGTCCCATTGCCTGAGAAGTCTATAATTATTCTCAATACTGAATTCTCTTCTGTTTTCCGTTGTCACTTTCTAAATAACTACATTTGAATTATATTAAATATTAAGCCACCAAAAAAAAAAAAAACTGGGTGAGAGATTGTAATAAATAGAGAGTAAATTCAGAAAAGATCCAGTATTTAACATAGAGAATACTCCTAGGAAAGAAATCACCCATGGACTAGAACAGTTTTTTGAGTCCCTCTCCCTTCTCCAGGTACATCACCATTCCATTCTCACACAGCACAGCAGGAAGCCTGCATGCAGGAAGCTGGTACTAAATTCAGCAAAGTGAATTAAAACTATTGCTGCACAGTGATATTTCCAATATCTTGCTTGTAGTGGATGTCCTTTTTCCAGTTGCAAGGAATGCATTCCAACTGCACGTGCAGCTGCTTCAGTCCTTACTCAGGAAGCAGCTGCAGTTGCTGCAGCTTTCAGAAGAGGCTGCTGGACAGACCATGATGCAATATTTTTGTGTCACTCCATGTCACTGTCCTTAAAACAGACTGGTTTAGGCATTCTGGTCATTACTAACACTACCAGGATTTCCCCCTGTGGAAATCCTGTAATACCCTTCCAGGAGAAGAGCACATCAAAGAGAGGCCACTGGTGCTCTCACAATGTGCTTGAAGTGCTTCATTAAATACCCACTAACAACCACGTTGGTCTCTTTTATTTCCATGCAGAAAGTGTTAATACCACCATGCAAAATTATGCTGTTTGCATTTAATCATTTCAATTAATCTTTAGTAAATTACCCAGTACTTTGTAATTATAATATTTGCAGTTAATTTGGTGCCATCTTAAAAATAATTAGTTGCATAATATAGGCAATTAATATTTATTCAGGTTTTTTTCTCTTGCAGGGGGATATATAAATTGTCCTCAGTGGCCTTTCTGTACACCTAATTAGCACCTGTTTGAATTATTCTACGGGCTATGGACATTTCATTTGAAAAATAAATGCATTGCTAGTTTTGTGAACTCCTTGCAAATACACAGTTGTAAAAATTACTTTTCAGAGGAATGCAGAAGCACGTTTTCATACATCTTCTGGGTTTATGAGCTAGGCTAGGCTTTTAGGCTATTGCACCTAAAATAGTTACTGACATTTTAAATGCAGTTAAAATGGAAGAAGTCTGATAGCACTTTCCCATAATTAACTACAGTATCCCAGATTTGTAGCCTGTTTTATTCAGTAATGAAAAAGTAAAGCAGTAAGACTTCAAGAATATGGATACAAGAGTAATTTTCACATTTCTGTATACGCATATACAGTTCAGAAGTTGAGAACACTGTGTTAAACTTGTGGAAATCAAACCAGATTGCTTAAATCTTGCAAGGAAGCTTCTAGGTAAATAGTAATTTTCTATTTAAATGCACAAAATACTGAGGAAAATCATTTGTTCTTTCTAAAAAGAAGATCTGAAAAAAATGTTTACAATCTCCACACATACAAAATTGAGAAATCAAAAATAAAGATACTTTTCTGGAAGTATAAAATGTTGGAAGAGACTTTAAGCTCCTATAAATCAGTGCAGTTCCTTTGATTTCAGTTTAACAACATAAATTTACCCTGACACACGTGTCTAGCCCAAGAATGGGAATTCCTGCCCATCTTTTTGGAGATGCAGAAAATCAAGAGTAACTGCAGGAATTAGAAAATTTGCTTAACTTCTGCATTGCCCCAGCCACTGATCAGACAGTATCTCATGCCTGTAACACAAATCTGTAGGACATGGGACACCCTAAGTCTGCTGGCATTTTCCCTTTCTGGGGCACAGCAGAGGTCTTTTCCAGAAGCAGTTGGTTCTACATCTTGTAGCTGGGTTACAAGGAGATATTATTCTGTGAGTATCTCCTAGGGTAGAAATTCTTTCTCAGAGAAGGTTCGCTGATACTGATCAAGCTTTGAGGCAGATCAAGTCTGATTTTTCTGTTTCATGTGTAAAACAGGATCCAGGTCTTGAACTGGTCTCAAAAATTAAGAGAGACTCGTTGGAGAAGACTGATGGTGGCTTTGATGTCTTCAGGGAAGCTTACAGAGCACAGGAGGCAAGCAGCTGCCCCTTGCCTCAGCTGAGGCTTGTATGTCTTTGCATTCAGTTTCAGGTAAAATTATCCAGGAGTTTCCACATTAGCAAAATGACAAATTCCTGAGTTACTGCAGCCTGATGTTCTAGTGAAAGAATTAAATTTCTTCTAAGCAGAAACAAACTTTATTCTATATTATGCTAAATATCCAGCTTGGAAGGAAACAAAAGCAGGATGTTAGGCCTCCTCAAAAAAGCATAGATCCCCCTGAGTGGGGTTAGGTTTGGTGCAAGTGTCAGAGTTTACCTGGTTGTCATGGAAGAGCACATCTACCCTTTAGTTCTGTTTCGTGGCTGGAAAAAGCCACGAAAACTCAGGTTTATGGCTCAGAGGTGACAAACCATGTGTAGGCAAAAACTGTAGATGAGTTCACAAAGCAGTTGGGCAGTCAGTGGGGGGCTCATTGAAAAATAAGAAGATGCCTTTAACTGATTTATTTGAGCTTTTGCACCAGGGACAAGGAACAGGGCTGAAACCTCCTCCCAAAGCACTGCAGCTGCAGATGGGAGCAAGCTATTGGAGCAGCAATACTACAGAAAATATTTATTGTATCCCACTTACTCTATGGAGCCCTGTTGGAATAAAAATGGAAGCCAGTACACCAAACCTTGGAATTTGTGTGGCATAATACAGCTACTTCCTGTTCTTTGGGATCAGAACTAACACAGCATGAATGTTTACACTACACTGGGATAGAAACTCTACTAAAATGTGTGCTTTGCCATTTAGCTCTTTAAATAACTCGTTTATGGCCTCCTAGTCTGCTTTAGTTCATTTTACTTTACAGGAATTAATAGTCTGCTCCATTTTTCTCTTACATTAGTTGTATCTTGGGTATTTTAAGTTCCAGAATAGATTGGTTTTGCCCCACACTGTATTCAAGCTCTAATATGTATTTCTATTTCCCAAGCACGTGTTTTATTTGCAGTAGATCTGCTTATATTTTTATTGCATAAATTTGTCAATTTTCTTCAGTCTGTTTTCAGCATTGAATACGATACAGACAATTTAAAGAAACAGTCTGAAAACAATGTCTTAATAGAAGAACTAGACTACTTTGAAAAGTTAAACTGCGTGCTTTGTAAAAGTCAGTGAACTGTGATTGGAAATAAAAATAAATACTCCACAGCAGGAAATTGTTGTCTATTAAAATTTCTGTTCTTTGAGTGTTTTTCATCATCAGTGATGTAAGTTACAAAGCTTATAAAATCGTAAATGTATTTTAATCTGTTCAGATGATGCTTTGACTAAAGGATGCAGACCTTGAGAACTGCTGAGGAACTCAGTATTTTGGCCATAGGCTGGCAAGGAAAGGTGTGTTTCTTCAACACATAACTACAGTATTGTTCTTCTTGCTTTCTTGAAATAAGCACCCTCAGGTGTAAAGGTGCCTACCTGCTCTCCTGGGAGCTCTCAATACCCCTGAAGAGATGCAATACTTGCAGTGGTCTCCTGGGTGAAGGCCACACACCTCCTACAACAGGTAGGACTTTTCCAAAAAAACTTCCATTCCTACATAAACAGTCAGAACTGAGTTCTCTGTTGACAGAGTTCTTGGAATCACTGTGTGACCTAGTAAAAACCTTTTCCCTGGTTTTGATTAGCAGCACGTTGGTGCTCTGTCTTCATATAGGCCAGTGTACTAGAAGAGGAAACTCCCTTCTGTCAGCTTCACGTTCTCATCACTTGTCAGTTACAAACTTTGCAGTTTCAAACTTCATTTGAGGGGGGGAAACCAAATCTTGTCTTTTTTTCAGATGTCTCCACTTAAAGTGACACAGCAGAGACCTTTGCTGTTACAAACATTTCTTAGAGCTCATTTCCATGAGCTTCTCTTCACTGCTCAGTCAAAACAGATGGTTTTCTTCCTGCTTAGAAGTTGGTGGGAAAGGTTTTCTCTCTTTTACTTCCTGTTCTGGTGCTATTGGTTGAAGACTGCAGGACAGACCACTGAAGCACAACAGTATCATGGACAAAATGCACCTTGACTGTGTTTACATGACCGTGTGCCTCCTGTCTACTTACCCATTTTTTTCTTAGTTGATTTCTTTCTTAATTGCATAATGATTTGCATACTGCCTCCTAAAGCATCCATGATTCCAGCTGTCCCTGATTCTTTCAAAATGCTTCCTATCTGAGGTCCAGGAATTGCATACAGCTCATCCCACCATGTATGGAGAATGCTTTTTGCTAATATATTCGGTTTTGACCCAGCTCCAAAGATAATAGCCAACAGCTCTTCTCTGCCGATGCTAAAGGGATGCTTGTTCTCTGAAGTGCTGCCTCATAAAAGCCTTTTAAGGATTTCACATTCATCCTCTAATTAAGCAGGTGTCTAAATCTGCAAAGCTACTTCATTCTGAAATCCAACTTGCCTCCACTTCAAAGGATGTTATTTCTTTTCCCAAAGATGCTTTATAAGAGCTTCTTTGACACTTCAAATTTGTAAGGTTATTTAAAGGCTTTGCTTCTCACCTGATTCTGTACGTATTTTCCAAAAATACTCAGAATACATCAGATCTGATGAGGTGCCTCAAGGACATTCTTTAATAGTGGTGCTGGAGTTCATATCTTGGACTGAAGATCTTTAATTGCAGTGAGTAACTGGCTCTTCTGCTTAGCCTAATGACACAGGATCCATTTCATGCTTCTCCCATCAGGAATCTAAATCTTTCCTCTTTAAGTTTCTTTGTTGTTCTTGTTTGGTTTTAGTAACGAGCAATATGTCAGTTTGGCTTTGAAACATCTGGAATTGGTCATACCCAAACTCTGGGTAAAAAAGAATGTATTTAGCCTACCTTGTCCTAGGGGTTCCAATATGGAACAGCTCCAAATACAACCACTGACTTACCAGAATGATGTTTGTTTTGCCTTATGATACAGAGAGAGGCACTGTGACTTCAGTGTAGGAAGTCTTCCTACACTTCAGTTTTACATCTGAAAATAAACGGTCCTTTTTTGGAAAGAACGCCTGTGAAGTCATGATTAACTCAGGAACCCAACGTAAACTACCACCATCCTAAAAGAGCAAACTGAAAATACTTCTGCTTGTGTAAGAAAAAGACAGGTTTTATTTGCATTTATTATGTCCTCAAGGACACTCAGAGTTAACTTTAGAAGAAATAAGGAATTCCAAAGGAAGAGAAACCCATGTCCTACACCTACAGGATTATGTCCTACAACCACAGACTACTACTTTTCCATCTTGCATGTTTTCAAGAAAACAACATATGGATGAAAGGAATTTGCCAGAGCAAGCAGAAGGAGATTACACCAGATGTGAGCCCTGTTCACTCACAGCGGTTACTCTGTGTTTTCTTGTGGATTTTTTGCTCTGAAGCACAGATCCAAGGTTACACCTACAACTTGAAAACCCCCAGAGAAGACAGAAGACTCAATCCTTATGGGGTTGCCTCCCCTGGTCCCACAGGCATTGCACTCTGATCTCAAGGGGGTAAGGACACAGTGTGTCTCTTACAGCAGGACCCCACATTTTGCCCCAGGTTCTCAGTGGCTCCCACATCATGCTGCCATTCCCTTTTTTAAGGTACATGCAGACAATGTTATGGATGCTCCATAGGTAGCCCACAGAGCATGAAGAAAAGGAGAAGAGTTTCCACTGATCTTCCTCCGCCCAGGAGCAGGAAGGAATGAATTATGCCCTGAGACAACCCTTCAATTTCAGAGCTATCCTTTAAAAACTCGAGGCCTTTTTTTCATTTGACTCATTATTTGTTGATTCAGGCAAGTGCTGGGGCAGCAGGAGGCTGCTCCCTTATCCTATTGTACAAACTGTTACGGTGTCTGCCCTCTGTTTTCTCAGCCAGAAGTGGGTACACTTTTCTAGCTGCAAAATCAATATTTTTCATAACAGAGTAACTTGGTCTGGAGAACTAGAAAGTGTCCTGGTCCTACTGGGTCTAAAATGTGAACAACCTCAGATCTTTCAGGCATTGGAAGCTTCTAAGAGTGGCAGTGGCTTTGCTTTTCCCTGGAAAGCATCCATGGAACGGACACACCTGGTATGTACTGCTGTGTTCCTCTGGTGAGGTCACAGTTTAGCACTTGTCTTTCTCAGTTCCACCTTAAATTGGATGTACAGTTCTTGAGACACATTTGGTGCATCAATTTCCTCAGGGAATTTCTTTAATTTAAGGAAAGGTGCAGAGACTCCAATTAACCTCAGATGAACAGCCCCATAGTTCATTGTCTGGGAAAATGAACCTCAGGGAACAGCACTCTTACATTGCATGTCAGAACCACAATGAGAACTCATGTTTTTAGCTCCTAATCTGGCATGTAACCTATTAGAACAGTGTGAACAAACAAGTTTATTAACCTCCCAGAGCCTTTTTTTCTATGCAAAGAAGAAATTATATTTGCCATGGATGAAA